>JAQFZA010000015.1:0-141711 GCA_034695115.1 Desoria olivacea | reverse complement strand
AAAATTCATTTTCATTCCACTGAGCCTGTGACAATTCCAAAAGTAATTACGACATTCCAGAAAATTTACGTTCAAATCTTAAGTTAAAACCGAGTCTGTAAAATAAGCTATTGATAATTAAAATCGGATGTGCAGTTTTTGAGAAATTGTGGTTTAAAGTTGTTGCGTTATAAATAACTCACCCTATATGTAAGTAGATTATTCCTCCTATCCCTTTTGGTCTTTGTCCAGGGACACGTCCACTCTCTTTAACAGACTCGGGGACAATGCATTTTTTCGCAATTTATACCGCGAAGGAACTATTGCCTCACAGTCAATCCATTCCATCAAATAGTTAGGGATTACTTTTCCAAGTACCACGTTTTTCCCTATAGCCTATCTTTATTGGCTGATACATTTACCGAGCCTTAGGAAAGTATTGCTACAGATACTGGGGAAGACGTTCTCAGTTGTTGGAATTCCATAAATCTACTTAGAAAATCGAATCAAGTACAAAGAAACTGTGAAACAATTGAGTACATTAAAAGTCCCGATTTTTGAATGTAAGAAGGTTGTTGTACTAAAAATAAAGATAATGCAATAAAGCTAAGATTACTTTTATTGTAAACCAAAAATAAACAGGTTGTCTAGATTTTTTTTATCTAGTGCATGGAGTTGCTAACGTTTCAAAATATCTAAAGGATGAAAGCAACACGGGATAGTTTGCGTATAACTTGATGAAAACGAATATCTTGTCCTTGCCTACATATAAAAAAGACGTAACTGAAGACTGGATTATTGGATAGCATGATACTTGACCATGTCATCTGTTCAGAGAGGATGTACATATGTCACCTGCAGATTTCCATACTGCAAGGCAGCTGGTGACCAAGGCGAGGCCAAGTTCCAGTCCGAGAAGTCCGAAGGTTCCATGTTCTGGACATATCGGGCTTTCATGTATTATTAGCAGCAGTGCTCACATTTTTTCGGAGTCATGTTGACATCAGAATTCTTATCACATCGGATCTGGTCATAGGGCTCAAGAATGGGGCAAGTACAACAACCTAAATCCAAATCCCTGGCAATATCCTCTCTCTACGTAGATCCCAGCTTTTACAATATATTATAGGCTGAAGAAATAAGATCATGGCTATCGTTGTCTTCCCAAGATGAAATATTACACACATTTGTATAGACATTTATTGTTGGAGAAAAATACAGAGGATTTCCTCATGTCCCTTTTATCCATTTTTCCTGTGGCTCGGGGGAGAGAAAAAACCGTTTTTTAAGAATCCTGTCTCTCCAGTCTCGTATGGAGAAAAGTAATGGAACCAAACCGCCACGTTGACAAAAAATAGTCACCAAATTGTCAAGGATATCTTGCTGTACTTACAACTTGCTGTTATTTTCTCCAGCTAGAACAATTGCGGTGGCAAAAAGTCAAATTTTTATTATGCATTCCTACAAATTCCTTTCTCCATACAAATTCTGTGGTCTGGCTGGACATAGAATTCCGGCTTTACTGTAATATCCTCCTGAAGTTGTGTGTGGAAGACAACACACAACTTCAGAATCCTTTTTTGGCATCTCCTGCCTCCACGAATTAATGTCTACATTTTTAACAACACACAGCGACAAGAACTATATATCTTGGCCAAGGACATCATTATTATATAGCCTGGATTTAGCGTAACAAATAGAGTCATGGGACATTCAGCATTTGACTATTTTGAATACCCCGTTTTTTGAATATGAATTAAGGAGAGAGACAAAGAATGTAGGAAGGAGTTAATCATAAGAAGCAATAAAGTACACAGGAAAGGCTTCAGTTGTGCATAATTTTATCTATCTTAAGCATCCTCTCTGTCGACTCGACTGTCTGAACTGAACAGTCCGTAGGTATTAAACCTCGAGGACATTATCCTGAAAAATGAAATATTTGGTGCGAAGGAGTTTGAAGCATTAAGAAGGAAATGTATTTAGCGACTCGGGTTTGCCTCTGTTCTTTGAGACAGAACTCATATACATCCATTATCTGTGGTGGAAATCGCATAAAAGTATCATAATTTAAATCCGTGGCATTTCTGTCCGGAGTTTAGCAGCCGAGCACAATGTTAACTCCCCATCCTTTAGAAAACCTTAGTTTTGTATTATAATCAGTTGATGTGTATCCCCACTATCCCTTAATCCTGATGAATTCATCCTCATTCATAGTGGTCGGGGTAGTGGTGATGGTATTAACTGGTTGCTTGCACCTAGTCCTAGCTCCACTCTTGATCGTAGGCCCAACTGCAGGAGGAAAGTTGTAAGTTGTTTCAAATGGGCAGCCTTGTTGCATCTTTGTCTAAGTATATCTCCACTAACTATTTCATGCAGAGTCAGTAGGCTCATCTTTACAGATTTGGCAGAAAGTGGTATTATAATGGGCACAATGGAAAGTCTTCTGTGTGAGAGGGTTCAGGGTTATCTCTGCATTATCAGTCGGGACACGGGTGGGCTAGTACTGGAAGACGGGGTTGAGCAATCTAAATGGAAATGAGTCCGAAATGAGAGAGAAAACAAGTTCATTTGGCTGACTCCCTGACTTCAGTTTTTAGTATATTGTTCATACTGCCCTACTAACTATTATACTACTTAGTTACTCTTACTACAGATACACAGAATTACAGATACATTCTTCCAGGAGTAACGATAGAGTTGATAGTTTGTAGTTCAGAAGTACAGAGTAATAGTAGTATTTGATAGGAGGACGGTTGTTCCGCACGGCGGTGGTGGTGGAGATAGAAGTGGTGGCAGAGTTCCTTAGTTGGATGCAGAAGCTGGAGATTTTATGCATTATGTGTAATGGTTATTCGGCATAGTCATTCATTTCGTCCGTGTCCCTTCATTAGAGTCACGCATGCAAGAGAAATAAATTCTGATTCCTATTTTTAAACTCTTCTGGTTTCATGGGAGTTCTCCAACGACTCGGAATAAGATTGAGACATTTATCATACAAACTGTGTTTAAGTAGTTTTACTTTCACTACTCCTTTAATTCTCATGTTCTCCTCGTCCCTTATTGGAGTACCCGGACAGAGTTCTACTTACGACTTCAACGACGACTACATCTTTCCTCCATCGACTACTTCCGCATAATACTAGCTTCATTTAACATTTACTATCATTCGTTCATGAATTTTCTTCTCTGATTATTCCTTCATTGTGGCTTTTTCTCTCTCTCTACTTGAGGTGAAGATTCTGACCATAGTCTTCTTCTACTTCAGACTTGTAACGTGTGTGAATGGAATGGGGGAGTAGCCTGTACTTCTACCACTGCAAGAGGGCTTTTGGATTTTGTTCCATTCCTAGGAGCTTCAGTGGAGAAAGTATAGGTATGGACATAATGGGTTAGCAACTACATAATCCCATGCAGAAGCTCTACTACAGATATTAAGGTCTACCGGCGTAAGGTGTAGTAAAATCTACAGCGCAATGCTACACTTCTTATTAAAAAAATTTGGCTGAGATTTCTAATTAGATTAGGCATCAAAGGACACGGAATCTGTTCTCGAGGTGTACACTGATTGGATTGGAGACCTAAGGGTTAAGATTTGGTGAGAAAAGGAGGAGGGCGGTCTGACGGTGGTGATTTCATTCTTGATAATATGTAATTGGCTAGCAGCTTCTTCCTAGAACTAAGGCCATGCCGTAGTGTAGGAATTTAGGGAAAAGAATTGAGTGAGGAATGTATGGTGGTTACGTGAGACACATGAGAGCTCAGCTTTCACTTTCGCAATTCTATTTAGCAAGGCCTGCCTGGCTCCTCGTTTTTTCCATCTCTTCTTATTTCAAATGGAATCTACATGCAAGGCAGTGGAGTGTGGTGTGGGGCAAGGAGATAGGAAAGGAATCAACCGCAGGGGCTGAGATGGAATTGCTTTCTGTTAAATGTGATGGGGATGTGCTGAAGATATGGGAAAGAGGTGTCACTGTCCCAGCCTTGTCTCCTTGTGGCCTCTCAAATCCAAAAATTTATTGTCACTTTCCAACGAAATTAAAAACGCTATCTGATCCTCCTCATACAAATCGAAATCACGTCCAGAGTCTTGACAGGATTTTTTCTTCTGCCCACTTGACATATCGTTGTGAATCCAACTTTTCTCTCGTATCCCTTTCTCTGCCTTCCTGTACATTATCCCATACCAAAGGCTTCCTAGCGACTGATTCCAACCAAGTCTCTCTCTTTGGTCTACTGAAGAAGCCAAGAATCTCAGAGACTTACTCACTCACTCAACCTCCGTTGTGGTCCCATGAAATAGGAAACTTGTGGTCTGGCTCCGTTCTTTCAGGACGGATAGGATTAAACAATGTACAGAATGTCTGTAGTCCAGCTCTTTCTACGTAAATCCTACTACAAATACATACTTTAGAACTTAATACTTGTAGGTATTCTAAATATAAAAGGGCAATTTCTCAGCCGTTTCAACTATTCCCCTGGAGAAATAAGGCAGAAGGAACTCGGGGCCAAGTTGGATAGGAAGTAGTGAGGGAACTTCCAGGCATGAAGACTCCTAAGGTTTACTTATTCCAGTCCAGGCATTCCTTTACTTTTTCTAAACTCCTTTTTCTGACCGCAAAGTAAAGCAAGGCTTCCAGTTCATAAAGGAGTACAAAGTAAATGCCCGAATACCTATTGACGGTTTGTGTCCGTAATTGTTGTGCAGAATCATATAGAGAGAAACCACCTAAGCTAACCAGCAAGCACTGTCCCATAGTTATTTACTAGGCAAAGTCACTACTGCTTTTTACGCATTTAGCCATCGTTGGAGAAAGCACGCTTCCTCTATATCTATATATATCATCTCGTCTTTTGTTCCTGAAGTAACGGAAACAATTTCCACCTTCTTGTTAGCTCGACACCCAGGATCAGAACCAAGACTACTATGTGCCACCACCACCACCACCACCACCATTGGGTACATACGTTTCAATCTAACAGGCTTGATTTGAGGATAGCAGCCAGCACCGTTAGGAAGAAGGAGTCGAGAAGAAGAAGGGATGGATGGGACGGTTAGAATAAAATCCAGCGTTCTACATCTCTACACACTTCCGAATATACTGTAGGATTTCCCTCTAGCAAGTTTCAACACTTTTTTCATATTTGATGTGATTTTCTTACCCTCACTTCCCATCTTCTTCACTTCAGAGAAGTAAGACCTCACTTCCTTCCTTGGAATATGTATTCAATGGAATTCTCCACCATTATCACACCACCGGGCTTATTGTTAGCGGATGGTGTGTGGTGGGAGTTCGTGAGAAACCGTAGCTGTACGTACGTTTTCCTTTAGCATTACCAACTAACTCCGTCTGATCCGTTAGTTATGTGCATGTACAAGAGGAAAAAGTAAACTTGTGTGGAGTAGCGTTTAATCTGCACACACATGTATATTGCATGTCTTCTTCCGTCAAGAGTTCTCTGCCATATCTTCAAGCATCCTCCATGCACTTTCCCCTCTCTACCTGTCCGCTGGAGAAAGATGATCTCATTTCGTATTTCAGGAGCAACGTCTGTTCCCTTCTGATCGTCGGGATCTTGTCTGCTGAAGACGCTTATACACTTTGGCAATTGTAATCCTCTAGAATTCAATTAGGAGTTTCCTTTCGGAATTAGCGTAAATGGTAGGCAGTAGGAGGGAAAAAGTGGTGGGTAGTTGGATGGCTGAGGACTTGCTTGCCCCGCATGTCCTATTTGTAGGTTGAAGCTCCTGGCTATTGACTATAGGTACAAGTTCAGAATTACTTCCCTCTCTTAGAACGGTATGGTATTTGACCTCGCACCTCGTGTGAACGTCATGTCTGTTTAATAAAAGGTAATGAAGTAACCTTTCCCCGCAAAGGTTTAATTGGACGAGGGGAACCTGAAGCCAAATTTTCTCGTGAATTGAATTCATAATTCAATTCTTTGTTCTGTTTCTTCTAGTTTTTCTTATACTTGATACATTTACTGTGGGAGTCCTAATGTAATTAAGGTCGTCAATCAGCCAGATGTACGCTGGAATACAGACTTTGTAAATTTGCAACAAGCCAAAATTGTTGGTGCCTTTCTAGCTGCTGGCTTACAGGAAACGGGCAACATAGTATTCTGCTTTGCAACATACAAGTTGCATTTGTGAAACATGTCATTTCAGAATTTTTATCAGTGACAATGCAGTCCTGAAGAACTAATTCTTCAGGTCTTTATAAAACTGTTCTCAATCAATAAATGCTAGTTTGGGTGAAATGCATATCGTTAAAAACATTAGGATCTACAATCACAGACTATTACCAACACATGTTTATAAATCTCAAGCTTATCCCGTAGTATGAAAGCGTGTCCGGGCAACTCGGACCAGGACAACTCGGGCCTGGACAACTTGGGCCAAACGAAATTTGTGTATACACCCCAGGAATCGACTTAGAGAAAAGCAATTCATGCATGGACTCGTGCAGTAGATGCGGGCGTACACTTTACAGAAATTAACGTACGAACCGCTGAAATTCCAGAAACAATGGCAGGAACCGCTGAACCGCATATCTTAAATCATAGTTATCAAAATTTAAAACAACACTGAAACGGTTCCTGCGGCTTGATATTTCAAAAAGTTCGAACCGGTTCCTGCGACCTAGGCATTATATGTTTTAGTTAAAAATGGGTGGGGGTTTGGTTTGGTTAATCGGTTAGGTTAGGTCTTCTAACTTCTAAGCCACAGGAACCGGGTTCGAAATTTATGAAATATTAAGCCGCAGAAATCGTTTCAATGTATTGGAAATTTTGATAAGTATGATAAAAAGTATGCGGTTCCTGCCAGTGCTAACGTTTCTGTAATTTGTAAGGCACGCCCACATCTACTGCAGGGGTCCGTGCATGAACTGCATGTCTCTAAGACGGTTCCTGGGGTGTGTACACAAATTTCGTTTGGCCCGAGTTGTCCAGGCCCGAGTTGTCCTGGCTCGAGTTGCCCTAGAATCGTATGAAAGTACGATGTTAAAAGCCACTACACACAATTCTACAAATTCCTGTCTAGAATTGTCAAAATCTTCAAGGAGGGAAATGAATGTTCCTAAAACGCCTGTTCATACTCCATTAAGGGGCTGATGAGTCTGTCACTTTTAAATTGAGTAATGACATTTACATCGATTTCAAACCTCTGCAAAGTAAATGGGGAGGGAGGGCGAAGTAACAAAAAACACATAAAATATAAAAATACACAAGTAACTGTGGAGGGGATCTCTTCCACTCCTATCCAGCATTGTATGTATAAGTATCCAAACTGGAAACAAGATGATGGATCAAGGAGCCAGCAGAATGCTTCTGCTTAGTGTTAGAGGGTAAGTGGAAAGCGGGAGTGGAGTCATGAAAATGGAAACAAATAGAAATAGAAGGGCCCTTCGGAAGGAAATGTTAGAAATTCAGAATCAGATAAGCAGGATATTTTCCCTATAGCCGACATCGAGGAGGTTGCTTAAGATCTATTTTTTCCACACAGGGAGTTCCCTCTCCCAAGGAATATATCTAGAAATCCAGCTACGTCTATTGGTATCCGGGATGTGGATGAAAAAAAAGCCAAGGTTTGTAAATCTATGTAAGGAGTCAGATAAACTTGTAGGAGCCTTAAAGACGAGAGTTGTTCATCTTGAAAATGGCATGAAGATGGGGAGAGAAAAAGGAAGGGAAAGTAAATGGACTAAATGCATTTTATTTGTGCGTTGCCAGCGGATGTGACGGCTGCTTTTACTTTACTCATCTTTCTTATGGGAACCTCCCGTTTGACTTGTTTTTCCAAAGATCCCTAATGCAACCCGATGAAAATGAGATATCAATCTAATTACCGCTGAGTTGGTTTCCTACAGGATATTACAGGCCCAGCCCAACAAGAGGAGTATGTAGTGGGGCTAGCCTCCTGTACAAGGGAACATGTACAACTAGGAGGAGGACAGGAAGAAAGAAGCGTATAGACAATTTCATGTGGCTGGCTGCCTCGTCACTTACCATTCAGTGAAACGCTCGTCCTTCCTTGTGGAAGTAACAAGGCTAAGTAGGAAATAATTTTTCCTATCCTTTCTCCTCACAGTTTTATTACTGTCCTAATTTACAGGGCCGTAATCCATGAATGTGGAGGAGATAGGAGGGCAGGGTGGACGTATACATGTTTTGTAGGTTCCATCCATGCCTTCTTGTTGTGGAAACTTCATGATGGAATGAACAAGTAGTATGTACTGCATGGGATGTTGTGGATTGGACTCGTTAATTTTTATTCTGATGTCTTTGAAATGTCTGGAGTTTCGGATGGATTTTTATCACATCTTTCCTTTCATTATTATGGGGATTCCAGAAATAAACATGGAATGTTTATACTTTACTGTCGTTAGACAGTTTTTTGGAAATCTACTCAAACTCTACGCCAGCACCCAGAACCCTACCTTGACTCCTGATCCTGGAATCTGCAGATCTGAAACCCGTCCACGCCCATCATTACCTGACATGATATATCTGATAATTAGGTTTCAGCTATTGAAGAAATTCCCTGTTGTACACGTCCTAGTTTTATAAGGTCTTATATACGTCTTGAAATGGTATTTATGAAAGTTTGAAATTAATTCCCATAATTTGAAAATACATTGACTTTTTGTACAAAGGAAAGATTTAAGGAATCCAACTTCTCCTTTGTAATGCTAACAGAAATTGAGTTAATGAATTTGAAAAAAGTATACCACCTACACGTAGGGCTATACGAGAGGAGAAAGCAGGGACTAGTGGAATTGTGTGAGATTGCTGTTACTAAAAGTAGATTAAAAAGGCTTGTAGGGACGGAGGTTTCAGGGAGTCTTGAAATCGATTTTGCTTATTAAAAAAGCATGGCAAAATGAACATGATGAGATTTTCTGTTGTCATCCTTTTTCCACTTACACAAAGTAAAGGAGTCAGTTTGCCCATGCAGGGGTATCGGTTGGCTTTATTATTATCGCATATCGTGATGATGATGATGATGATGATGATATTGCTCCAATATTTTCTCCCTTAGTGAAGAAATCTGACTGTCAGCTCGTTTCATTTCTCTCCTGCCTTGGCAAGGGAAAAATTCCGTATCATTTTTATACTTTATGGCTAGATAGAAAAACTCATTTATTGCGCTGAGCTACGTCCTTCAATAAAATTTGGTGGTATACATATATACGATCCTCTAAACTCTACACTATGTGTACTGGGAACCGTTCACAATAAACTACATGGAAAGAAGTACATGTAGTTGTTGTGTGTAATCAAAAAATATATACGTGCGTTGAGTGCAGAGGAGGAAGGTTCCATTGATTTAAATGCCTCTCAGAATTCTCTCGTTATTAGATGAGCTTTCCATATTAAGGAATTAAAAATATCATTTCCTTGTTTTCCCTACCCATTTACTTGTCTTACCTCTGCTTTCTACATTTTTAACTTAATTTTGAAGGAACTGCAAGAGACGACGGTGTGTAATTCACAAAGAGATGTTCCAACATTTGAATTCGCGATATTCAGAAGTCAACGCGGCTTGATTTTCGATACATTATTTGTGTATGTTTATATGCATATAGCTACAGATCTAATTGCCGTATAGTAGTAGGAAAGTGCTGTTGGAACTGTTGGAAGTCATCCTATTTCAAGATCTGTTGGTGTTCTTAGTTGACAAAAAAATTTGATTTCCCCCTTGATTTGATGATTAGAAAGCGTAAAATTAGAGAGAGTACGTTTGGCAGTTTGTATGTATTGGGAAGTGAGGGGTAGGGCTTGGAAGTTGGTTGATTATAGCTGGATTTGTTTGATGTGGGAGACAATGAGGGAGAAAATAGGAAACTGTCACATAAGAAGGATCCTCAACATTAAGGAAATGGATTGCGTTTATCCGATGTTAAATTCTATTGGAGTCATTGAACTGACTTTGGCTCCAGACCCAACATACACACTACCCCCCAGAAACTACCCACTGTTTATTAATAATCTGCACTAGTAATAATAATGCCTGAAATGCTCAACTGTCAGCTATTATCACGAAGAAAGTCTTAGTGGGCTGTATATCATTGTAACATGGACTGCAGGGATCTCTCCTCTCCATCTCTCTTAAGGGAAAGCTGACAAAGTCAAGCGCGAGGGACTTTCCCTTCTGTCGTCTGACTGTGTGAGGATAAAGCATCGCAATTCTGCAATGTCCTTGTCTTTTGATATAATGTAGGAAAAGGGAATGAAATCGCCACCATGATATTTTATGACCCAAGTTCATTTTTCTGACAGGATGGGAAAAAATCTGAAAGTTGGTTTTCACCCAAACAGAAGGCTTATTGGTGATATGGTGGTTCCGGAATTTCAGATCTATTTCCAAACTACATTTTTCATTTTGTGCTTCCTTCAACTTCTTCTTAGACCTTCTTCCCCTTTTGTTTCTTGGGTTTTAAATTCTGACTTTTTTCTACCCCTCCTGTTCAAAAGTGTCATTGACTCAAGTTCTAGGATGAAGGAAGGGGTTGAAGCCGTTGGAGACGCTCAGTTCCCACTAGAGAAACTACAAAGTGACATTTTCTCAAGATCCTCCTATTATATTTATATCCTGTGTACTTGTACCAACAGTCATAGTTGATTGTGCAAGTTGAGTCCAATTGCATGAAATGTATAAACGTGACATTTGAATGCACTTGCGGATTTCGGGTGTGTGAGTCGTCCTTACTTGGTTTCTTGAAAACTTCAGAAGACCCGTCTATTGATAGTTCCACTTTAGTCTCTTTATCTTGAGATCGTCAGTCTGTCTCACCATAATGTTTCCCTTTCGCCTTAGTTTACTCCCAGGCTGAGTGAAAACATGGAAATGTTCTCCTGTTAAACTCTCAGTTTTTCTCGCTTCTGTATTTTTCTGTATGAAAGGGAAGAAATAAATATAGGATGAGCGGAGTTGGATGAGGAGATATGGACGGGCGTCTTGTTGCTTTCTTCTCCGAAGATATTTAACATGAGAAGAAAGTGGAAGTCTTGTGTGTATGGCAAAAATATGTGTAAGGATATGCTTGTATAGTTAATACATCCTAGCCCCAATACTTTCTCTTCCCAGATCTCTGTTTGAAAGATCAAGGGAATATAAGTAAGAAAACAATACAATAGCCGGGCTCAAGCCAGTAAAATCTTACACGCAAAGGCTTCCTGTCAAAATGTCACCAATAAGGAGCATAAAATCCACCGACCGCCTGCATACACTAGAGCTTACATGGATGGATGGAATGTATCCTCTTCTTCAGTGTCTCTTTTCACTCTGTCAGCCTCCTTGACATATCTACTGTATTATAAACAAGGAAATGGCGGAGATACGTGTCGTGTCTCCATCTCCAACCCTCTCAGCTTATGGATAGCTTACTTACTCCGTCGATCCAAAAAGACAACAAAGCCTAAGTAACAGTCCACCAGACGCCATAAATGTCTTTGTTTTTTCTCGGCTGCAAACTGTATTTCTTGGAATTCAAAAAAAGAAGGGAAAAATTTAGATGAAACCCTAATGTTTTTGTTGGTCTTGATGTCTCAGTCTACATCTCTCCATGAGGGGAGAATGCAATGGAGTCTCTTTTTTTTCGCTCAAGGGTCGTCGTCGTGTCTGAGGACTTTTGCTGAGGAGATGAGCATGAAAGCATTTGGCTGGAGAGGCAAGCAAGAGAGAGAGGAGAGAAATATTAAACTATGGAAATGATATTGCAAAACATTGCTTGGCATGGGTGGCCAAAAAATATATTCTATGAGGATGATGTGAGCCTACTTTCTACTACGACTCGTCTCCTGATACATACCGTTGGAGTTGTATCCTGTGTAGGTAGTAGTCTGTGTGTGGGGCTATATATAGATGGAGATGGAGATAGAAGAGACATTATTAAAAAGAGAGAGTGTCAGGTTCCCATGAAACTTTTGACCATCTCCTGTCTCATTTTATGGTATTGAGGAGTTGAGTTTTCATTTATGTATCAAGTGAGTGAATTCATCCGAGGAAGCTGGGAGCTTTTGGAGAGTTGAGTCAGCGTCACTCATGCAACAACAATTCAATACGAAATCTCATGAAATCCCACCGAATCCCAATAATATCCTGGAATAAACTGGGAGCCTCCTCTGGAAGTGGGAAGTTGATAGGCACCCTGATATCCTTGGTTGTCATCCTCTCTCCAGCACTTCAGCCCATCATATCTCCATGCATATTCCCAAGTAATCCTGAAAGTAAACAGGGATTTTCCACAATATTTTTTCACTTGCTTCCCAGCAGCAGCAGCAGCCTACCATTTCTACTTTCTACTCAACGTGTGCTCGTGATATGATCTGATGTGAAACTTCAACATCCAGCAAGAAGAGAGAGAGAGAGAATATATGTTAATACCACCTCTCTATGATATGAATGACACATGAGCTACGATACATAATATCCATGGCCTTCTTCTCTGCCTTGTGATGGTGATGATGTTATGTTATGCTAGTCTATCTAAAACTCTAACTAGACACTCTCTTCATAGGCGACGAGTGTAGATTGGTGGTGGTGGTGGATGGTGGCAAGGGCCACTATACCTTGTGTACCCAACAGATGAGTTATGAAGCTTTTATCAGCTTCTACTTTCACTCCCTATTTCTCCAGCTCTCCCTTTAATAGAAGCCCGTATGGATACCTGTGGGTTTATGGGATGATGGTGTGTTCCAAGGATAATATGTCCGTATTTTCATTTCACAAATCTCCTTTCCCTACTTTAGTGCACGAGGGAGCAGCCGTGCTCCGAATAAAGCTCCAAACTTCTCATTTCCATGCTCCATGTTTTTTATTCCGGTATATATGAGCACACACTCAGACACATACGGATTCAGGAAGGCCCAGTGTCATGGCTAAGTCCTTGTCCTCAATGGGATGTTTATACTATGCGGCCCTTACCTATTTATGTTTATTCAACTAGACATTCATTTCGTCCCCTGTACATCCACATCCCTTTAGATATTGAATCCTTAAATCTTTTCAATCAACCTGAAGCCCTCGTCACATGTTCCACCGTATCCTAGGATCCCTGTCACCCATCAAACATCCATCTATACTTGGGATATCAGGGTTTATGACTCATAGACTCTACCTGTGTCAATATAGAGTCCTCAATCATTTTGATTTACCTAGTAGAATCGACGGATTTATTTGTTATGTATTGTTATGAATAGAAGCAAATATGGCATAAAGTTTGAAAACAGTGCACGACAGCATTACACGTATAGAAACCAAGGATATGCAATTTCCTTTTGATGCGACTAAAACTAACTGCCAGACAAAAGGACATATTGAAGGGATTTCGGTAACTGGATGTTCATTGGAATTGTGAATAGATTTTCATTCGCTAAGCAAAATGAACTGTAATTCTGATTAATCATCATTATTAAATCCATATTGCTATTTCAATAATTGTATTGTGTCAGCGTAATGGTTGCTAGATAACCTTTACTTTCTTAGAATTAGAAATCATTAATTTAACCAGTTCTTCCAAGAATTGCTTCTTCTTGTATTATCTTTTGTAAATATTTAATAGATTAGTCGCACAAGCACTGTGAGACATATTACACTTCGTCGTCATTTTGAACTAGGTAACATTCAGCTTCTTAAATTGCGATTTCTGAGAGCTACCATCTTGAATCTTGGAATGTGTTTTGACTTCAATATAATGATAGCAACCCTTAAAAAACCTGTTTTGCAGAACGAGAAGTCGTAAGAGTTCATAAGTTCACGCACTCTGCCTGCTTAAGGGTCTCATTAGTAGTTTACAGATAATGGTACACGCTATGTGCACTTGAGGCTCTCGTCTTGTACACAAAAGTTATTCGAAGGCTCTGATGATCTTTTACTTTCTACTCTTATGTCAAACGAAGTCCTCTAAGGTAACATGGACATGGCTTACTTATAATTCGGAATGAACGAATTCCAGAATAACAGAATCACCCATGTCATGTTTTGGTCCCCCTGGTTCATTCGGCGATGATGAGAAAAATGATTCTGAGAACCCCCATTCAAAATCCAGAGACAGTTTCTATATATGTATTATATTACTAATCTCTGATGTCTCAATAAAGCCTCTTAGCGTCTCACAGTCACAATTTGGAATGATAACATCGAAGCTTTGTAACTGCAGCAGAGGAGATAAAACGTAGGAAGTGAAATTAATCCCGAAGTACTTACCTACCCAAGATCATTGTAGCCCAAGAGAAAGGTGGGAGGACACCGAGAGGAGCTTCTCCTATACAATATGATCACAACCTTCCATTTCGGCTTATAGAGGAAGTAGGTAAGTTGTGATTACTTGATGAAAATCTCTCACTTAAGCCTAAGTGGCATGGTCATAAAGGGTTTGTATTGGGTGAAAGCATGAGTGACTTAAGAAGACCTGGAGGGATACACAGTGGATCTACCTTCCCATCGGATTTATTTGTATTTACGTAGGAAGCTATACCATCCAGTCCCTCCGACTTGCACGTCTTGCTTAGTTAGTACATATAGACTCCTTGATGGAAGTACGTATTATGATTCCGGTATGGCTCGAATGGCTTTGAAGAGTAATGTCTTCTGTTCCGAAGATGGAATGCAGAATAGATACGGGAGACTGGTTTCATATAAAATAGGAAGACTTTGTAAATCCACATTTGGGAAAAGAGGGAAATGTTGTTTTGGGCTGCTTTCTCATTTCTCCATGAAAGATAATCGGATTGAGCATTGCTCTTTGTTGGCTACACTTAAGATATCAGAATTTCTTCCTCTCCTAAGAAACCAAACTATGGAGACTTTTCGTTCTAGTGCACTTCCATCTACGAAACACGCGCTTAGTCAAAGCTATCGCGTTTCATCTTCCTCTGAAGACGAGGATGAGCGTATTTTGACATTCTGGAGACGTCTTGTTTATTTTTTACTCAAAGTCCATACAATTCTCTATAATATCTAATGTGACCGTGCGTTATGATTCCTTTTAGACGGAGGAAGTAGAAAAAAAACTCAATCAGAGGGGAAAACATTCTTCAAAAATAAAAACAGTTTCTCTAGTTCCTCCGTCTCATCTTCATCTTTTGGAGTTCATGAGGGTCCTTAAGAATGTGTAGGAGGCAGGAAGTCAGTAGGTTGTATGTAATAGTGAGAAGCCTTGTTAAACAAATCCTTTGACGAGTATCATTCTATGTACCAATCTTTCCTGTTTTTTTTTCTTTGCCTATATCACAGCATACCTTTTCGACAGTGCAGGTAGGTAGGGCTTACGTGACATTCAATATGCAGAAGCCAACTATCTATATTCCGCTTTTGTATTCGTAAAATGTAACTAAAGAGCTTATTTTTTGCGGGCATATAGACTTACCGAATGAGTAGAAAAGGCAAGCAGAATTGTAGAGAGTTTACATGCTCCCATGGTAACGACGACCAACTGGTCTGAAGTACCTAGCGAGGACTAATATCTGCTTCAATTCCATCTTAAAATATATCATGACATATGGAGTCAACGAATTTCATTTCATACATGCAGGAATAGGATGTAAGCTTGAGCTCGATCGGTATGGAAACCTCAGACATAAGGGTTTGGTTTCCTAGGTGAACCTTCTCATATTTCACTTCTCTCTCTCTCTCTTCTTCTTCTTCTTCTGAGGTCCGTTTGATTTCTTCGCTACCATCAGTAAGAAAAACGGAGGTGAAGAAAATGACGATTATTCTAAAATATCTGGAAAGGTCTTCTTCACGTGTGTTCAAAACGTTCAAAATGTTCAAATAAGTATTCAGGTTTTGAAATTACAAAAACCTCTCAGTCAGTCTGCTTCCGAAGAGTCAGGAAATGAGTTTTTGTATTACATTTAGGAATCTACGAGGAGAAGGCCAATGCAGTCGAACACCAAGCATGCTTGTGAAGGCTGAGAAGCTACATACAGATTATATTGGTTTCATAATAACATGAATAAATGGAACGGCCTTTCTCCCCAGTTCTCAACGCTATTATTATACATGGACACTTACACATTTAATATCAGGCTATATCATATGTATGGCTTACCTTTCTTCTTTTTTTTGTATTTACAATTTATTCCTGGCAGGCCGTGATCATGATTCCTACTGTGCAGCTTGTTTTTTTCGCCTTCTTTCCATTCCACTTTCTCTGCAGGAGACTTCTGTGCATGGAATTATGGGTGTTGCAATAGTATTTGCCCCCGGTATTGAACTGTTTTTCTACCAGCTCCATTAGTTCAACTTACAAAGAGTCATTTCTGAGATGGATTATTAAATTTCTGATCGATATCGACTCCAATGTTAAAAGTATGATTTGCATCATGTACTCATCTAAATTGAAAGATATTAATGAATCAAAGCACTCTGAAATCGAGTCTTGATAATGACTAGGAATAAATTATTTTCGTCCGAAATTACATGTATCTTCTCCGCCAAAGCAGTATCTGAGGATTGAAGGAAAGAAAGCTACAGGGAAACAAATGTCTCTCTCTCTCTCTCTCAATCCTCAATACGGAATGGAAGAGATCTCTGTCCGTAATGCATTCTCACTAATTAATACAGTGTAGTTGGGATGAGGAGGACTCGTTTGAGTAAAAGCGGACGTAGGAAAAGTTGTGGAGGATAGAAAGGAAAGTAGTTTTGAAAATAATCCAGAATCCAGCTAATCAAAGGAATGAGTGACAGCCATTAATGAGGACGGGAGGACGAAATGGAGTTGTCGGCTGTCGTAAAAATGTAGAAAGTAAAAACATACAAAAATTTGCACAAAAAATGGGCCATAGTAAATAGACGGTTGTGCAGGGGCAGAAGATTTAATTTAGTATACATGACGTGTTTCCCATTCATTGATTAGACAGACAGCAGCCTCTCTAATGATTCATGTATTTTTCCCTTGAAATGAATGAAATAGATAGAGGACCTCGTATCCTTTCTCCTATTTGTTCCGAACTAAATTACGCTACACATTTGTTGACGAGTCGGGAGAGTAAGCTAACTGGGTAGGAATATAAGGAAAAAAGTGCAGGTTTGGTTTTGAGGAACAAAGGGATATTATTATTTAGTGGAGTGCGGTAAGCCAGCATAAAGAACAAAGATGTAGCCCTGGCTGACTAAATAAAGTTGAAGTGTGGCTGTAGTCTAGCTAGGGAATCTCTCTTATTTCTTGCACATTATAAAGAAAGTATAAGCTAGACTAATGCTCCTTCAAGGTAGAATGTAAACAGGGGAATCTCACCCAACCACACTTTCCTTTTAGAATAATGAAATGGATTCATCCTACTCTCCGGAAAGATTCCATATAATATTATTATAATTTGTGGAAAACTTGGTTAGGATGTTGGATTGGAAAGTCGAGGCGAGAGCTTCGTGTCTTGGAATTGTATCATCCCTTTTCTAGGCAATTTGTAAAGGATAGGAATGGGACATTTTAAGACGTTTTATACGTTTTGGAGCTGGATACCTCATATTGAATAGCAGGGTACGTGGCTGGGGATGTTATGGTTCAGTTCGGAGAATTCTGAAGTAAGTTCGGTTAGCAGAACTCTCTGGCAGAGAGATAGATTTTTGGAAGAAGGCATTCAAACTTAGAAGTGTGTGTAAGTACGAAGCGATGAACTATATGAAGCATGAAGCCTGCTTGCGTCGTCCCTATGAGTATATATGCATAATAGTTGAGGCATGAAGAGTATCGAGGAAATAAAGAGAATAATCTACAGAACTGTAAATAATCAATGAAGATTGAGGAAACACTCTGGGCCGGGTTCAGGCATATTAAAACCAGCATGATTTCTAAGCTTCGTAATCAGTATATTATTCCTCAAATTTGTGTCTCTGTTTAGGGGGAGACGAACTTTGCACTACTACAGACTAGACGGTACAATATAGTACAGTTTTATATTACGACTATCGGGGCATAAAAGTCAATACTTAATTCGGACAGGGAAAAGGATACTCGAATGGTGAATGACAGGACACGTTGATAACATATTAGCTACGTACCAAGTCCTGACCTGACTTTTGGCAATTAAAAATGCTAATGAGTTAATTCGACAAGTTCCCTAAGTTTTTATGTCCCCGTTATACACTCCCGTTGGGATACTCATTGTCAGTACTGTGCATGCAATATGACATGTACATCGTACGTACATCGAATTAATTAGATAAATAAAGTAGAACGATAGTTAAGAAGTGGTCGGGAAGTTGACTTGGATGGTCAGACTGAGTAATGGTCACGGGGAAAGGAGTCGGGATGGATGCTACGGGTGTGAGTAAAGGTAGTGCTTATTAGGAACTTAAATTCTGTACCGTTTCTCAGGTACCTGGCCCCTTCTGCCTAATTTCATCGCCCATCCTACAACAAATTTCTCCCTCTGACATAAGGAACGGCTATCATTTATATGAAGCGTTGGAAGTAGGAAGTACGATAAGGCGTTTCCCTATACCCACTTTTGACCCCGTGCTTGACATTACTTAATATTACGTGTCTCACTTGATAGAGTCTTCTGTTAGATCACGTCTCTCCCGTGTCAGAAGTGGAACATCAAGGAAACCGCAGTCTTTAGGAAATGCTTCCCCCCGCGCTTTCCTCATCGTCTGCATTTACAACAAGGGTGGGTTGTAGGTGGTTCCGTTGGGTTGATAGGCTTTTCGATAATATTGCCCCTTTCTCACGTCTCTCGAAAGAGCCTTGGAAGAATTAGCTACATCAGTGTGAATGGGAATGACTGTATATTTGACGTGTAGTATTAAGAAGAGCAGTAAAAAAGGAAGCTATTTAGATTCTAGATGTAAAAGCAAAGGTGGGTGGTGGTGATGGTGGTGGCAATGCTTGTGGGGCATGAAAGCCTGCTGAGTCCAATGATGGTTTTATATTTAGTCGTTTAAAATTCTCCATAAAGCACATGGAACCCAGTGGAGTTGAGGTCTTGGTTTATCTTATCCACCAACGCTTCCCTGGCTACTTCGGTTAACTTTCTTCAGGCATTATGGATAAGGAGCTGTAAATTAAATATTCCAAAAGCATTGGCATTAGCTTGGCAACTCAGCCAAGGAACAGGAAACTTTTATGTATATTTTACTGTGTGAAAGGAATAATGAAATAATTTTTTAACGTTATTATTTAACTACCCCACGTATCTGACGCTTTTAAATTTATTCAGCAAAAAGTTTCTTCTTTTCTTCGGCCTGTATAAAGCCATGGAGTCAGTCACGGCAGTCACGATATGAACGTTCCCTTCACCACTTCCGTTTTTTCCTCAGCATATCTCCAGAGGAAATGGCCAGGCAGTCGGTACTGACGTGATGAAATGAAAAGTTCCCCCTGGGGTACCCATCTCCATTCTCTATGGAGACTACCTTTCGTAAGATTTCAAAAACTCGGCTGTTGACGTACCAGCCTGAAAGTCTTTTTTCGCAACTACAATCTGCGGCACTGATTTAAAAAAAATCTGCTAGGAATAGCATCCTCAGATGATAAACTTGTTCTGGAGTTGATTTGGAACTAGACTTGAGGTTTTCCATCAGATTTATTACGATTTAAATGTCGAGGTGACATCAGATCAACCTTATTTAACTCTAACCAAAAGCATGTGGAGGAAAATATGTAGCTCGGTGTGCATGAGTGTATAACGTGTTTTCAGTTACGGTCTTAGGTTGTGTGCACCCTGCTGTTGCTTGATTAGCTCCCTACAAGTTCATCCCATCATCCATCTAAGCTAAAGAATCTAAGCCTGACAGGAACTTAATTGAAATGAAACCTAATTAACGTACTTCTCTCGGAGAGAAAGTAACTAATTATTATTGAAGTCGTAAATCCAGGATTCCAGAGTCATACTTCTCCACCATTGGATCCATTTTCTTCTTCAACTTTGATTACTCTGAAACTGACTCTAGTATTGAATCTGGATCTTGAAAGGAAGGAATTTGTTCTTGCATCTGTTTTGCAACTGTCTTCTTGTTAATTTCCGTAGTTGACGATGACGTGGGAATCCTCGCCAGTTTGAGTGATATGATAACACAACAGAGTACAAGGAAATGCTCTAAGGCCTCGGAGAGAGAGAGAGAGAGAGAGAAAGCTCATCTCTGCCGAACCCCAACGGCTTGAGCTCAGGTAGTAGAAATGCTGATGGTTGATCATTTGAGATTTGGTGTGCCCCAACGGGAAAGGAGAAATCTGTCATTAGCAGCTTACATCAAACAAGACTTGCAACCTTTCAACTTTATTATTTTGCATAAACTCCCTTCTGTATCTACGTAACCCAAAACTTGTAGAACTTATCACAAGTGTTTCTCCTCTGACATGATCGCACCTTTAATCCTTGACTACTGTACGTGGGTTTGCATTTGAGGCCTGTCTAAAGGCTAATTACTTCTGTGTCAGTCATTCTCAATCCTATTGGCTTCAGTAGTCTTGGACTATTTGAAATTGAAATTTATTGCTAAACTGACTGCAGCCTATAGTTAAATCTATATGGACTTTATACACACTTCTATAAGTACATACTGTAAACAAAATGCTTACTGTCCCTTTTTTTACAACCACATTTGGTCGGGATAAAAACAAATTCATGTTAGATGCACATCTTTAGCCTCCGTCTGCATTGACCATGGGCAGTATAAGCTTTCAAATTAGTTTGGTTACGGGTGGATTTCCTACCTACCTGTATCATACATACTTGAGGATTAATTTCAACCTAGAGCGTATTTACCTACTTTAAGCAGTTTTTATCAATGCAGATTACAATGTTAACAAAGTTATGAAGAAATTAGCGGTGATTGGGAAGAACACTCTTTTCTGTAGAGTTCGGAATCAATTGAAATAGATGATGATTTGGAGTCTAATAAGATCTTTAAATTTCTGACAGATAATGGTATTGATCCTAAGAAACGTAATGTTGTTGAAGACACATGTAAAATGAAAAGTGCTATGGGTCAGTTGTAATTGTGCAGTACGCGTTTTGTCGACTAATAAAAATTCTAAATTACAAGATTAGTACAATCAAAAAATAATTTAGCATTTAGGTAACTTTTAATGTTGTGGGGATAGTTGATTTTTATTGCTTATATTTCTGATTTTAGAATGGCTTGCTTGACGAAATAAAATGATGTACAAAACGATTTTATATGTACACCTCTTTTAACGGCCACTCCTTTAATATTAATAATTTTGGTCGCATATTCTTGGTTGTAAATAGGACTGTTCAAGTGTAGGAGGAGTATTGGCAAAGTCGGGTAAGAAAACGAGGATAAATGTCATCCTAAATGAAGAGGAGCTTTCTGAAGTTGTAGGTAAACCATCCAAGCGTCGTCTGGCCGTCAAGATAGCTTTCAAGTTAAATCAGCAGAATTTAAGGGAAAATGAATATCTTGTAGGCAGTATCGATTTCCTCAAATTTGACCCTTTTCACTATTGACTTTGAGTTTGGTAAACTAGAAGGTCTGAGGAAAACATGCACAGTACATAATAAAGCAGCCTACTTAATTAATAAAGGTATAATTACTTATTGTCTTCATTTCTATCAGAAGTTAATTTCAGCTCTCTTCAGGCAATAAAGAATCAATTAAAACTCCAAGATCAGAGCCTTCAAACTTAACAAGTCTCGGATGTATGGATTCTTCACATGCAAAAGTTTGGGTCGCAAAGTTGAAAGTTTCCCAGATCGAATATAGCATTTTAAGTGGCGCTCAGATGGTTTGAAAAAGCGGTGTTGCTATCCATTTTGATGAAATAGGTACTCGTTGTTTCCTATAAGAAAGCATTTCTACTTTGAGATACACGTAACAATAGGAAGAGTGGGAAATAATGTCCATTTGTACATGAGAAAGGTGCATGACACTTTTTGTCGGAAAACAGAAGTGGACCTTAAACAAAGGCGAACGGATGTAATAATAATATTTCAAAGTTATATGTAATAGGTAGGCATTGCATTTCTTAGGAAAAGCTATCATTTCCCAAGGGTGCCCAAGCTCTTGAGTAGACGTCTGTAGAATTGTACCCACTACGGTTCTACCTATAGTACCTATTATAGGCCGGTACTATTTTAGATGAAATTTGTTGAGTGAAACCTGGCAACTGGAAACCGCTGTGAAAGAAACCTTTCTAGGTAAAACAATAAATAAATTGAAATATTGATCAGCTATCTCTTGTGGTTTTTCCTTCAAGAACATAAATATAGCCCGGATTAAGCTAGGTGGTTTCTTTGCTTATGTTTTTTATCCATGATGTCATGGGCACACGGGGATAGTATGTCGAGTGTGTACGTGTTGGGCTTCTGTTAGTTTCCAAGATGAGCCTTCCAAAATGCCAACCTGAAATCGGATCCGTGTTTAGGTGGTTTTCCTTTTATCGAAAAGCCTGGTGATGGTTAAGTCAAAATTGGCTGTCCAGTTGTACCTACACTTATCCACCATCCTTATAATGTTCCAAACATGTATCACTTATTCGCTCTACCTATTTGCATTTTCCCCATCCGGCACACAGCAACAGACTTTAGAGTACTAGGGTGGATGCATAACCAGAACCTGTTCATGTACATTTTATTTTTCTTCAAACTTCTCCATGCCCCGATAAAGGCCAGCCTAGGGGATAGATCTCTGAAAGTTAGGGATGACTATCTCCCGGTTTAGTATCAGGGAAAGTTATTGGTCTGTCAATTTCGAATTGCTAAAAGCCTGCAGACATACGTGTGTAGTGTTTTACATTGGACGGGGCCTCGTAAATGCTCCATGGGTAGCAGAGAGGACTTGGTGGACGTCAGTGTTGGTATTCTCTTTTCATCATATCCCATGGTCACCGGTTTTATATTCTAGTTCCCCTTTTAATTCGAAAAGTAACATATGCATCGTATAAGTATAATAATACTATTACATCCTCCATCCTCATAATAACTCATTTCATGTCCTCGTCTAAAAACTGATGGCGTAATGCATTTCAACGATTATTCGAGTGGAATAAATTACTCCGGAGTGAAAATTATATTTTCATCAATTTGAATTCACAAGGAAAAGGAATGCTTTTCACTTTCCTGGCAACATTATAAAAGCATTTGCATAGGATAACATTATTATTGATCCTAATGTCATATATATGTACGAGTGCGGTGTGTGATAGAATAGTTATAGTTCGCTTATCAGAAACGGATAGATTCCTATTGGGCAAAATACCATCAAAGAATTCAGCCATCAAGCTCTTTGTAATTCAAAATATCACGAAATTCCATAGTAAAGCTGCTCCCATGGAATTTTCCCGTCTCTCCTCCGTATGTTTATTGGAAGACTAGCCTTATGTGACTTTGAAATCACTGCAATAAATAATTGTATAAAATACTCTTCATATCTCGGTTAAAATTGTTGGTACGAGTCCCTGAATTTATAGGACAACTTTATACGTCACTTGGAATTATGCTTGTCAGCCTCCGATTTTAATTTGGAACCGCTTGTCCTGACGATGTTCACCGTTTAGAAATTCTCACAATCGCAAGGACCTCTCCTTTAATTTAGGCGGAGGTTATAAGTAACAATAAAATCCAGAGGTTTTCATTTCATCCAGCAGTGGCCCTGGAAGAGAGAGGAGTCACGCGGATGATGTGGTTTAGGCTTAAAGTCGAAGGAAAAAGTGGATGATGGATAAAGTTAAACTTGTGGTTTTACAGAAGGTCTTAAGATTTTTAGCCCAGACGTCTAGGGAGTTCAGAATCAAGAAGATGAAGAAGCGTCAGGAAAAATCTAATACATACGATTTAATAACTTGGTGGCTGGCATCTAAATAATTTAAAACGGGAGTCAGAGGGAGGTAATTTGAAAAGAAATTGTCACTAAAGTCTAGAGTGTAGAAGAAAATATTAAATTCCTCATGGTAAATGAGAAAATATGCATTTAAATGAAAGAAGATTGGAAAGGCAGATAAGTTTTCCCTTTCTTTCCTGCGTCGCATGTGAACTTTAGTTGGAACTGGTCTGGAGATCCTATCTTCCAAAAATCTTGGCAGTCTCATTTCATTATTTTATAAGGGGAAGCGCATAAGCGAACCTTTCCTTTTGTGGGACACGGTATGTGGTTGACGGAGGTGCCCCTGACAAAAATTATTCCGAATCGTTCTAAGGTTTTGCATGTCATATCAATTATCAACATCAGGTCTAGCGGGGAAGGCTACTGCCTTAATAACTCCTTTCTTGGGCTTCAAGTATTCACGTGCTAGGGACTTTTTAATTTTCCTGCATGCAATAAAGGAAGTATAAATAAGAAAGGTGATTATGTCGTGACTCCCCTGACTTTTTAAGGCTTCCTGAACCATTACAAAGTATTACAAAGAGGTTGTTTTGTTTGAGAATTCAAAATATTTCTCATAAGATTAGCACCAAAGATATGGTGGGCTGGATTCTTTTTTTCAATTCAGAAGTACAGAAACTGTACTATTTACGAAGGTACTTTACTGGGAACTTATTACGGATTTACAAAGACTCTTTATTTAATCTTCGTGTTATTCATTGCTTTTGTATTTTCCCCGTCATAACTTATTTACATTCCCGAGGATTTCCTGGAGTCTGTTCACTTAAAATTTATGCAACCTGCGATATCCAAATCTCCAGAGCTGAACAGGCTGTTTAAGTAGTTTACGAAAAAGGACGGGAGATCATGAGCAAAATCTAAAACAAACATGACAATTTCGTTTCCATTCTCAGCATGACTTCTCATGCCCGTCATGTGCATAAACAGCTCTTACGTCTTGAGCAAACAGATTCCCTTTGATTTTAAAGTTCCGACAGTCTTGATTTTAACTATGTACTTGGTATTATTAATTCAAAATGTAAACTTTATGGATTAAGAACTTTTCTGGAGACGGAATCAAATCAAATGCAGTCTAATGATATTTAAACTACGTATATCAAAATTACGTTAGCAGTTTTGGGATCAAATGTTCGCAAAAGGAGTCCTGGATCAAAATAAAAGGAATGGTTTTTCAATATTTGTTGTATGATATAATGGGGGAAGGAATTCATACACAAAATTAGACGGTTTGTTTGTAGATTTTGCACAGGAATTGTGAATCGCAAGTTGAGCATTTCAGGTTGTGAATTAATATGTGCCATTTTGTGAACATCCATCCGATTGGGATGTTGGCATTTGTCACGGCTTGGTTAATTGATGGCGATGTACTCTGAAAGCAAAGGCATGTACTCCTCCAAGCAACTCATCAAATGTGTCATACTCATTAGCATATTGAGATATCATATAAAATTTGAATAACTAAAAGGCAAGCCCGAATCCCCAGGATAGGGAATCCGTCATAATAGACTTGACGACACGGTTCATAGAACCATAACCTCACATTTGGTCGAGCTAATATCCATTGCTTACAATTACAAGGAGCAGAATTCCCTCAAATCCAAAATACTTCTAAATGCTTTGCTTTTTCCATATTAGCCAAACGCCCGGCTTGATTGCTTCTGGCTATAAATCCACTGTAGTTTAACCAAATATCGAACAGAAACATTTCAAGAGTATAAAACACACACTGGACTGGATTCCTTTCCAGCACATACCAAACGGATATATCACATCACGTCCATGTAAATATAAAGTACATAGATTTGCCGGCACGCACTCACCGTCTGATTCTGTCATATGAATTCATTTCGTTTGACATTTACAATTCAGATTGATTTTGACGCAAAGGGTAATTAATTACTCGCTTCCATGTTCCAGTGAAAAGGAGGATTGTCTAATGTGTGCAAGCATGATCATAAACCCAAAACCACATTATAGTATGAATAAGTGCATGAGTGTATCAATTCCTACTTCTTTTATCCCTCAGTCCTCGTTTATATGGCTAACCCTTTGAAACCCATGTCGGTATATTCATTCATACGGATTTTCATTACAAAGTTTCTCTCCACAACCTCAACTCCTCAAAGTCCTGCTGTACTTTTATATTTTACTGCCTTCCCTCAATATACGAAGGAGCTATATGAAGGCCTTGTGGAAAATTAGTTACTTTTCGTGCCTCCATCCCCACTGATAGTTACTCTGGATAAATATTTCGCGTGTGGCCAGAGGGGTTCCAAAATATTATATTATTATCCATACATACATATATATGAGTGTATGTGTGTAGATGTGTATATTCATCATTCATTGCCCATGTATAATATTCTAGGTGTAATTGTACGAGGAGAATTGGAACTGACTAAATCGCATGTAATAATATTATAGAGAAAATAGGGCTAAGCTACCCGCTGATCTCTTTTGTCGATATACTTTCTCGGACTTCTTCCCTTACATATTTATTCCACCTTGTCGTTTCTACACTATCATTACAGCATTATAATTCACTCCACAATGCAAACACTTTCCGTCTATGCTATTGTTTATCACCTTCCCGGATCTAAAGCCTTTCTTACCCCGTCCACTATTCTACAGCTCTACAAAGGGAATCCTTTGAGTTTTTCCTCCTTTCATGCTTTCATACTACTTTCACACATACTTTCAGGCCCAAGTTTAATTCACATATGTCCGCGCATAATAAGTGCTCGTAATAACAAGAAAACAAGTTAACAACAGCATGCAGGTAATAACCGACACCATTTCTACTGCCGTGTGGACTGGTGTCACCTCGTCTAGAAGGTACAGGATCATTTTTTGTGTATTAAAGGCTCAGTTTAAATGCACCATGGATATAATGTATTGTTTAGTCTTTGAAGTTGAGTTTTTGATAAGGCTTTTGGTAGGTTGGGATGACGGTAAGTTATTATTAAATTAGAAAATGTACTACAGACCTACATCCAATGTGAAGTTGGATGTTTGAAGAAGGCTTTTTAGGAGGTAAGAGGTTAATGGGTGCATAAGTCTCTGTATGATGAAGACATAGTGGTATTTGATTTGGATCGGTGAAATTAGTGAAAGTAGGAGAGAATTTGAAGTTTAAGAAAAGCAAGTGTAGAAAATTAGAGGGTAAGAATCCTGGTTTTTGGTGTAGAGTGTGTTCGGTCTAAGGGAAAGTAGGTTTTATGGAGGAGGTTGTTCAGGAGGATCTAGTGGTGTAGGAATTTGGAAGTATAGAGGAGGATGTAGTTCTTGAACACATCTAGTGTGTACTGGAACTAGGAGCTTGTTATGTTATGCCTGCGGACGAAGAGTTGGCCAGAGAGAATAGTCAGAAGTCAGAGTAGTTCCTGGTTTTGCTAGTAGCGAGGAGAGATGAGGAGCTTGCGCTTCGGGCAAGGGGGAAAGCTAGCAGTTTCTGTCAGGATCCTGTGGATGTGGAAATGTGGATCCCGATAATAAATGCTTACAGTTTTAGTTGAGAGACTGTTGGCTTGGCAAAGTAGTTAGGAGGAACAACTCATGTCCGTACGTATCCCAGGCTTGAATTCGGATTTTAAGGGAACTTTGTCCGTGTGTTCTTGAATGTTGAAGTTCAGAGAGTTTCAGAGAGAGAAGGGAAGAAACGGGAAGCCTGGCAGTCCTCGCTTTATAACCGGTATCACATTCGACTTTTCAAGCAGTCTCAGCCCTCTTGTCCAACCTGAAACATCTCTCAGAATAAACGGAGCTAAGCTTTGGACTTTTGAAATTTTGAGCATTCTGTCACCAAACCCTAGGAAGGGTATCAAAAGTCTTTTATAATTTTTAATACATGTTCCCAAAGGCAGAGAACGTAGTTGTTTTTTGTATTCTCCAGGAAATGACAGTTTTTTAGGTGAAAAACATCCGAAATAAATAAACTGTTTTGAAACAAAAAAGTTATCAACTCCGATGGTTTTTACGGGTGAATTTACTTTTCCCAAGATCTAAAGTGTATCTGACCAACTCCCTCGAAAGGGATTCAGCCCATTGATTGTTGAGCAGGTAAAGTTGAGAGGCAAGGAGAGTGTCTCCCAATTCCCAAATCTCTATTTGAAACTTGACACATTTCTAGGGAAAAGGGCTCAGGCTAAAATACTTACAACTTACTCGGCCTTCTTCTCCGTTCTTGTATTACTGAAGTACAGTAAAGTACTTGGACACATTGCCTCCTCCTAAAACATTTAATCCTTGATAATATTATAAATGTTGTCTATCTACTCGGTACGTTTCAGTGTACAAAGTGAATTTGCTTGAGTGTGTAATACTGTCTTACGAACTGTTTCTCCATAACTCTAAAGACTATAAGCCGGTTCTTCATGACCAGTAAAGTTGAATGTGAATTTGTAACATAATTGACTGATTGATACAAAAGGGGAAGATAAGATTACTGAACAGAAGGAAATGTAAAATGAGAGTTGAAGTAGAAGGGACAAAAAAGAGAAGGCTTAGTTGCTTCCAAACAAAAATAGCACCTGAGATCTAGGATCCAGCTAGACGGAATTCCATCTGCACGTGGGACTTATTTTGCCAATCTATTTCACAAGCAGAACTTGAGCATACGGCTCCAGTGCGAGGGGTGTATTGTAATCGGTTCGATCTGGAGGAACCATCCATCCCTATCCACCACCACCGATACTAGCATCCTAGCAGAGGCTAAGAGGATGATTACTTATGTTACAAGAATAAATCCTTAAGGAAGACGACGGAAGAAAATTTGTGAGAGATCAGCAGATACCTAGATCATTTCATTGGTATTTTCCTCCTCAAGAGTGGAGAAGAGTAGAAAAGAAAGCAAAAATTGCTTCCTTTGATCTGTAAATTTTTACGAAACAGGAGGAAAGGATCAGGAATCTGAAATAGCTTGACTTTCCCAGATCCAGCCTCATATCCTCTTGTAGTGGGTGTCTCAACTTACTTCCTACATAGATGCTGATGGCATATAGCAGCATAGCTGTTTCTTTTGTCAAGGGATTTTGCAGAAGATCATGTTGGAAGACCACCACGGCCAGTGCTGCTATGCTACAGAAGTACAAGTGCTAGTGGAAATCATAACATCTCGTGGTTGGGAAATAACACGTCTTCAATCCTTTGGAGATTCGAGCGAGTAGTTAATGTCCACTTTCACGTCCTTCCCGTCTTGATTTCTCACATTGACCAAACGAAGAGATCTGAGTTGACAATCCTCCTTCTCTAATATAACTCCGTTTCCTGAAAAAGACAGCCTAATTTGTAAAAGATCTCAAGAAAAAGTCCATTCCTATCAGACATCATCCCTCTCCTCCAAGGAAGCTCTTTCTTGCTACTTAAATCTCTTCAAAAACCGTACTCCTTTTGGATACAAATCCCAAGTGGTCAGAATTAAATATAAAGTTGCAGAGAAATTTCCCCGTACTCTGGTAGTCAAAGGACGATTGGTAGTAGATATTAAAGTATTTCGAACTTTCTTAACGTTTTCAATCTTCACGTTTAATTTATTGTAGTTTGCTGGTAACTTTTTCGGAGGATGAAATTACTGTGCCGGCTATAAGTCTAGGATTGTCAGCAAATGTGTCAGTGTCACTTTCAGAATGACAATAGCTATCCGAGAGGAATCAGTTACCCCACAAAGTGGTATTAGTGTCCTGATCCTTTAAATTTGTGTGCATACACGTACGTGTCCTAATCACCCTCTGAATATTTAAATCCATTTTTTCCCTTCTCCATTCACTTCCTCACCCACCACTATTATCCCAAATACCACCGACCAAACTTGTCTGTCTAATACGACATGGAACACGGAAATGTGTTGACAGAGTTGACACCACATTTACTTCTCTCAGGTCTGATTACATAAAACCCGGGGCATTCTACGTACCCCACACAGCCCGATTCGGTTCCAAAGTACAAGCGGTGGTGCTCTTCTTAAGGAAACCCTAACTAACTATACCTGAGACTTTGTATTCTTTTGGCCATCTTATTAAGTGCTCGTAATTTCTGGATCCTCCTGAACTTTCTTCTTGGAGAACTGCACGGTGCCAAAAGGGGATAATTGAACAAAATATCTTTTGTAAGTATATTTCCTGTTTGTATTAATATATTAACATTATCACTTTTTTAAAAAATGACATCCACAATTAGTCATTCATATTTGAACAGAATTTAGCTAAGTTATGCTCAGTATCAATCAGAGTTGTACCTTGTCTAATTGTAAGCCAGGCATCTACTGGAATTAAATGAACTGTAACCCACACCTCAGTATATTCCACGTATTTTTATAAATGTTAAACTCTCTACTATCGACTCTGAAGATAAATTTTTTCACATATTTCAGAAATACTTTCAGAAATATTTTAACTCTTCCAACAGGGAAGGGCAAATAGAAAAGGATTGACTCTATCTGGTATTTATGGTGCATATACTACAGTATCTAGATAATAGGAAGCTATAATGTTATATCACAGTGAGTTGTCGCACTGTTGGAATTGATTGGAGGAAGTATGTATGTAGGTGCAAGTCGTTAAAAAACTGGATAAAAAAGGCTGGAACGAGCTCCTGCCTTCCTGACTCTGTGTATCCAGTGCAGTGGCTTATGGCTTGGCTGTGGTTTTTTGGTCTCTTTTACACAAAAGGTCGACTTGACTTCTATCCAGCATAACTCAGGAATTGGAAGTGAATGATTGAGCTCGCACCTACGTAAAGAGGCGATGCAAGGCTCCGGTTTGCATTATCAGTATTATGAAAAGGCAAACTGCTACAACGAGTATAATACGGGCTACGTAGGAATGAGGATTAGAGAATATAGATGTTCTCATGCCAAATATGATAGCATTCTGTGGCATTACAAAAGAATACCTATACTACGCGTCTACGCTATGGCTAAAAGGCAGACAGCCAAATTCATGAATTTTTTCCATGCAAACCCTTTGCCTCGAAATATCACCTTGTTTTTATGTGGCTCTTGTACTACATGATGTGTTTGATATGATACACGCTGTAAAGGACTGGACTACCTCACAGCGTGGTGGGGCGGGTGGATACACACCGGATCGGTTAAATGCGGTGATACTGTAGTTCCCTGGTGGTTTTACAACACAGGGCTCTGTCCTCCTCTACTATATTATTATCCGTTTGTGATATTCGGAGTGCAGGACTAGTGGTTGGGTGGGAGGGTACCTATTCCATATATGAATTACGGTATGGTATTTGTACAAGGTAGTTCGTTCAGGTACCAGGGACAGTGTCAGCGTTGAGCATTGAGCTCGGGGTCTATTGTTATCCAGTTGCATGCCCACCTTTCTATCCGAGGATTTATTGCTGTCATATATCTGTCCATAAATGAGACGTCAGTTGCGATGGTCCCATCGTGAGGAGATATTGAGTGAGGGAAGAGAGGTGTGACATTTTTAAATAGAGATGTTTCTAGTAAGTAGATAGATATTTCTTTTGCGAATGTTTACTTTCTGTAAAAGTGCTTCTCGTCCTAAGTGGCTGGATTTTTGTTGAATGAAGTAGCAACCACGACTGACACTGTACTGTAACACGCTATTGCATCTAGTCACTGTTATCATAGTTGAGTCAGTTGAGGGAATGTGGCTGCATAAAACGGTTTGAAGAATAGGGTATTCACCATTTACCAGTTTTTGTCTTCTAATCTCTTGTTTATATTTCTGTTTGCTCTCTAAGTCTGGAGAAATCCTCTGAAAGATTTCCGAACTGAATTGAATGAATATAAAGAGATATAGGGATACATCTTTAAATACATGAATATCTTCGAGTCACTCGCGATACGTACACACGGAGCTAAGCTCTTGATTTTTGCCATTTGTTTTTATTTGTATGTAAACTAAGCTCCTGGTCGTTCTGTTGTAAAACATGTGGCTTTCTTTTACTCGTCCACAAAAACCCTATTGAAAAGTTTGTTCAATGGCTAGACAGACAGGTCGAGATTTTTGTTTGTAGTTTATGGGCAAAAATAAATCGAACTGTGTGCATCCTTCCTCAAATATACATCCCGATTGCGTACATAGTAGATGATGGAAAGCACTTAAAATTAGCCACCATCAAACATGAAAGCCCTACAGACAGAAAGGAGAAAACACAGCCTGGAGTATTACGGAGAATATCTACTGACTGTCCTCCTGGCAGACGAGTCGGTCTGTCTGTGAGAGAGTTTTGGAGTCCATATGGATGGACAGAAAATTAGGGAGAATCTGGTGATAAATTGTCATCCAGTGGATAAGCCTCCGTTCCCAACCCGAGAATATCCCTATGGATTACTCGGTTTTATGACCCAACTAACTAGCTTCATCTGATTGACTCGTGGGTTTTGAGAAATAAATCGGAGGAACAAGTTCTATGGACCATATCCTCTTGCACAATAAGTCCCTTTTATTGCACTGATTAGCGTGCCTTTTAATGGAGGCATTTCGATGGTACTAAAAGGCATGTCATCAATCCCCCGTATTTCTATAGACGGAAGAATCGAATGTAGTAGTGGTTTCTGTGTTCCACGTCAGTTTAGGACGTAGACGAAGCGTTGGATTTTTCTTCTTCGTGTGTTCTCTCTCTCTCTCTCTCTTTGAGATTGCCATTCAAATTTGAGGACCCCACCGAGGTAGTAAAGAAGGAGAATAAAGGGATTGAAATTCTAGTCAGGTAAACAAGGAGGTTCTTAGGAAAGTCAAAGGATCTGTACAAGATGTATTGACAACTGCTAAGCAATTCAAACAGAGTAGCTTTCAGGTGTCATTTGAACAGGATGTTTCCCGTTTTATTACCATTAGATTTTGTCAATTTTCTCTCAAATGGGTTTAAAATCGCTTCCCTCAATCCTTTCAATCTGTACATGAGAGTTTATGCATGAAACTATGTACGCTTGTACGTCTATTTGTAGGAGGGTGTCTATTCCTGTGATGGGGCTCCCTAAAATAACTTTAGTCGAATTTTAGCTACTCTGTAGGTTTCAATGGTACGGATACTTTCTGCTGGAGATCAAGTCACTCCTTGTTCATGTTAGACGAGGCTGAGACTTTACCGTCTTTTCTTCAGGTTAGAAATAAAGCACATTTGCTTCCATTTTTTTTCTGGAGTTTATGAGACTTGCTGTGGAAATCGATATGATATTGACACATTTGGAAGTGCAGGGCACACAAACCTTCCAATACAGAGAAAAAACACATCTGAGATTTTTCCCCTGGGTTGTGCTTTGCGTGACAACGTGTCAAACAAAAATTCCCAACCAAGTTGGGGTTTTCACATTTGCAGCTCAACTTTATCATCAAAACTTGATTACTTCAGTTGGTTTATCAATTTGTAATTTTGATTCCATTTTAATAAAATATATACTTTCCCTGTACTTTAACTTGTCCATCGGTTTTGAATTTTCGAACAATATTACTACAAGACTCTAAAACAGATAATACGAAACCATCAGACACTCTGCCATTTTGTCAGTAGGGGGTCTAATCTAACGCGTAAGTAAAGAGCGGATGTGACAGAATTTGATTGAACTGCAAAAAAGGAGATGGGAAATCCTGGAGAAATTGAGTATAAATTGGGTGCAGAAAATCTCATCTTACTTTTAAAGCGTTGGGATGATGATGATGGAAATTGGGAGACAGGACGCGAAAAAGAGTGATGAGAATGGCATGTGTAATTTCATAGAGACAAATCATCCGGAGTTAGGAAGTTGAATGGTTCAGTCGGTATCCTGACCGACAAGGAAAAGCGTTTATATTTTGATGAGATAAGGTCGGCTTAGTGTGAATGAAGAGAGAGGCGAGGAATATTCATACATCACAAATCATATTGGACGTCTGCTTGTTGATGAAGTTCAAATTCAATTTCTGGACCTAATCTTCCCTAAGTGCTACTGATTTTCTACTCCAACTCTTGAGCAACAGTTTTGGGATTTAAATGAAAACCCCCTCTCTGCTACTCATACCGGTTGGTAACAAGGCAGCAGCATCAGTACACGACCTTTGAGCTAAAGATGTTGAAGAAAATCCCAAGTTTTTTAATCTACGCTTACTATTAATGTTGTTCAACTTAAAACGAACGGTTGCCATCTTATTACACTGGAAGTTAGCTTGAATGAAATTGGTTCATTTCCTATGCAGACTTGTTACTCGGAAACAAACAGTTAAACACGAGATTTGTTTAGAAGTTCTAGGTTCAATCAACAGTCGATATACCTATAGGCTACCCATCCCTAGTTACTCCATGTGTGTATACATGAGTGAATGTATGAAGATGGATTTGAAATTGATTGTATGCAAGGGAAATTCCAGCCAGGAGCAAACATCTTTGTCAGAGACCCTAGTACCTATCTCCCTACTTTAGAATGGAGGAGCAGCAGAGTAGAAATGGTAATGGGGATATTGATGATATTCCCCTTCTTATATAAAAAAAACAAATTATTATTGGGCGCATATTGATATTGAAATTCCTTCCCCAAGATGCCAAACAGGAGGTGGATGAACCAGGAGCAGGGCTGGAGTACGGGGGCTCAGTCACTCGTTCAAATTCCCCTTGACATTCTCTCAGCTTTCTCCAGAAGATCATATGTGTCTGTGTGCCTAGAGGAATCCTCCAGACTTTCCTTGCAGATGAGTTGATAGGGTGCATGTAAATCTGCTGAGTGAAAGCCTGAAGGAAACAGGAGTTGGAAGGCATATGTGGGGAATGGGTGGATGAGGGAGTGAGTATTAGACAAATATTACCAACAACTTATTTACAATGTGGAATTGTGGAATGCTCTCTGAGATGTGAAGACGGAGACAGGCGTAAGTTCGCTGTGTCGTCGAGTCAGAAGATTTTGGAAATTCCAAATGCATATTTACTGAGGGAGAAGGGAATGAAACAAGGTTGTCTGATCCTGATGAGAATATCATCCTACCTTTCCTATATTGGTGGTGGTGGTGGTAGTGAAGTTGTTTAGATCCCAGCTGCTTCTGCAATCTGCTCTTTCGGTAGAAGTTACCTACCCACCTGTCTCTTGTCTGATTCAAGTCTTAAATTGGCTTTAATTCATTTTTCTTGGCCATTTCTTTTTCGCTCAGAACTCAATTCCTCCTCATTTCAGGACAAGGTAGGGAGGGAGCTTAATGAGTTTTATTTCCTGATTTCATTGCAACTTTTCCCTATTTTGATGAAGAGTTGAAAGTTGAGAGAGTTGCTCTAAAGAGTCTGACGTCAACTACAAACGGAGATTCTTAATTCGGAGATGATAGGGGAAAAGTGACAGTAAAGTTGGTGTTTAATTTGTTGTCAGTCCAATTACTCGTAATTGGGAAGGGGAAAGGTACAATTGGACAGAACTAGTTCTTCCATCAAGAAATAGTTTGTTGCTCCTTCCCGTGGTACTGTCAGTTGGTACTTGGTTCTCTTTCCAGCCTTGAAAGTCAATTAGTAAAGGGGAAAAATACCTTATGGGCTTGATACATATACTGAACTCTTATGCATGTAGCTGGATACTCTGACCGCTACGTGTCCACACCTTGAGAAATGTAAAAATGAGGGAAATGTGACTGGAAGGGACTAGCAGAGGAAGCTTTCTTCCACCCACTCGTTTACTTTAAACTTTAAACTTCCGTGGATATGCAAAGCTGTGTAGTTTTGGAGTGAGGAGGATTTGTGTGAAGGTTTAAGTAAAAATGAGGATGTCTTTTGGTTGAGTGTAGCCGTGGTGCAGTTATTTAATTTAAGTGGTTACTTTGAGTTGATGGAGGGGAGCCAAAAGTGGAGTAGAGAGGAGGAAGAAAGAAAGTAGGCTTTCTTCAGAGAGAAACTTTCGCGCTAAGTTTTCTCTCCCAGTTGCTGGCCAAGCCATTACAAAGGGGGGATGATGGAATGAATGTGAGACGGAAGACGGAACCTATTAGATGTGATGTGACTGATCGTATATACTAAAGCGAATGACAATGCCCTTGCTGACTTGCGGTGTGTGAAGGCAATTTGGTCTGAAATAGGCTACATTACATAAAGCTTTATTGAGGGACTTGCCTTTTCTTTGGAAGTGGAGGCCAGGCATATGCAATGAATTTAGTCCAGCATATATTATTATTACTATATATGTCCCTTCTTTTTAAAAGCATCTCTTCCGAGGACCTACATATGGTCCCTACAAGTCTTTAACAACTTTCCCTAGACTCCGTTCTGAATCCAGGGACCTCTGCCCATGTCACTTCTTGTAAGCCTCACGGTCATAAAGCTCACAAGGTGTAAACTGAAACATCGGGTGGATGCTCTGGACATCGGATGCAAGGAAATAGCTTACCGTCGTAGTCAAATGGTAAAGGCTGAAAAACCTTGGTCTTCGACGATATTTGAAGGAATATGAAGTTTAAATACTTCGTTAGTTCTTTAGGGTTATCTGCGCCTTTGTAAGATGTACAGGACAAAAGCTGAACTGGAGTGTTGCAGTTGACCAGGGCAGCTTTGGCCGATTGGTTGATTGGGCGTACTGAAGTATAGAAAAGTTACAAGTCGAGTCCATGTTCCATCTAGGCACTCATATATTTATCTGATATTGGTTCTGCTTAGGGTGAACCAAGTAGAAAAATTCGAGTGGGGTCAGATTTGAAGCTGAAAAAACTATCGTCGTCGTCCCCGAGAAAGGATATTGTGGAAGCATTAATGCTAGCTCTGGGGTTCAGTGTAATATCATATTGGTGTACTTTTTTCTTCCTCGCGTTTGTAATAGGACCGGCATTGCCGTTTGTCTAAACCACTCAATTGTCCAAAAGTGGTTGGAGAGGCAGGCCCTTCTAAATGACTCGTGTTAAGCTGGTCCGGCCGGATCTGATGTTGCATAATAGCCTTTATGGCCATTATTTGCAGGGCTTTGAGGCTTTGTCTATTTTCCACCCTCGTAGGGTAATGCCGGTGGACGGTGGTAGTTTGAGAGTGCTGGAATATAATATGCAATAGTAATCGTAATACATACATTACATAATACTTGAGTAGGAAAAGTCAGAGGGTCCAAGCCGAGCTCCCTATTTTTCTTAGATTTTCCTCCTGACTGCTACGATATTGTACTTGTGTGTTGTTGTGACCATTTATACATCCAATCATTTATGAATGCTTTCATAGTGGGAAATCTGACGTGTATTTTGACATGTGGGAGTTTTTACGACCGTCCATTGTGGTCTTTTTGACCAGGCTGCTGCTGCTGCTGACTCAAATCTTAAAGATAACCAGAGCTGCTTTTTGTGAATGTATTTCTCCAGCATATGTTTGATCCCATGTGTGGGGAAATGCCTTGGCCTTTGCCTGCCACAATCAAACCTTGGCCACTTGCCTCTTATGTCCTTCCGTCAATTCTACCCTATAGAATATAAATATTCTATATATTTGTGTTTCTAATCGATTGTTCTGTAAAACAGTTGAAAGTTATACTTTTGACTCATATCCCATGTCAATGTTTTTCCTCTTGTCAGTTATTTGACATCAAAGGCACTCATTATTCGACTGATTATAATCTCTTGAGGATCAACACAAATGATTATTATCGCGTACTACCTATTTGAACACCAGGAGCTTAATAATTATTGTACTCCAACTTTCAGGTATTATTGATTTTAAAATACAACGTATGTATTTTAACGTTTAAATGCCAGCACTTTTTTGCCCAATACATAATAGCCAGGAATCTTAAAATACGCGGAGTTAGCTTTCTCCTGCATTGCTCTATCTAATTACCTTGCAGTTTACATAATGCCTACCCCATCAACGAGTGTCTTAATCTGGAAGTAGATTACAAAGTGAATTTATGTTGACTTGTTGGGCACAGCACGACAGAGAATCTTGGTAAATCCGCTGTAATGAATTTAGATTCATGAAACGTACAGATCAAAAGCCTTTGGTCGTAGCTCGTGTTTTACAAGCAGTAAGAATTTATTGAGCTGCTGCATCGCGCCATACATAAACTGTTCTTTGAAGCAGCAGTAGTAGCCTCGTAATACACGGAGTGATACATATTTCGGCAATGATGCTTTTGCTTTATCCTACTGTGCTATACCGTTTGTTGTGTGTGTGTGTGTGAGTTGTGTATATGTATGTGTATGAGCTTGTGTACTTTGCGCATTACCACCGACAACTTAGTGTCCCTTTTTAGACATGAATTCTCCCCAAAGTCCAGGGAGAGCTAGAGCGAGAGAGAGAAGAGAGAGGCGAAGTGAAAGGACTCTGGGCCTACTTTCTCAAAGTAGAATTTGTGTAAATGGGAAAAATACAATGCAGGAGTGTGGCCGTGTGTGTCGAGAGAGGAAACATCAAATGTATCGAAATAACTGGTAGGAGAAAGCCTCAGCTCTAAAAATCAAATTGCTGTATGTGCGATATGGAAGGAATATATATGAGAAAGCTACAGCTAGGAGTGACGGAGTCCTCTAGCCCTACACTACTACTTTCTGAAAATGTCCATATGCAGTTCATGTCTTTGGAAAGAAGAAATGTTTGTTCAAGACGTCCAATCCAACCTTTCCTCTTCTATTTGTCCCGATACAGGATTTCGATTCCACTTTCTATTTTTCCTATGTGATTCCCCTCTTTCATTTCGTGACTTTTCCTTCCTTTCACTTCCGTCCGCTTTCTAACAGTTATTCCCCCCTCTCTTACTCTCTTCCGTATCCCCAAATAGTTTCCACTCCACTCAAGCCATTTTTCTACAGCTTTATTTATCACATGTGTCCTAATTTATCAAAAATACCCATGCCCTCAATCCGCGTCTTCTTCACTTCCTTCACCTTTATATCTTGGTAGGAGCGTTTCGGGGGATAATTGGATGATGAGGACAAGCCGCTTGTTGGAAATGACCTTTATAAGGTATCTTAGTAGTCTCCGTATGTGCGGACAATCCCAACCGATTCAAAACAGGGTAATGGAGTCCAGCAAATCATGAGGAAGAAGACTGTGTGTGTGGACCGTTTCATGTAAGGAATAGTAAACGACGAGGATGAAAAGTACTGGAGAAGTAATCCGTGTGATACAAGTACACCGACGAAGTTCCTCTTGCGGGGGGGACTGCCATTGGATTCCAGATTCCGATTCCTCTGGTCGCTTTGCTACATTCGGCTAAACTCTTCAGAATGCTAATCAGGGTCCCTTTTTTCATTCAATTCCCATGCTTCCATTCCGAAGAATAGACTGCTTCGGTCTGAGATTGTGGATTCAGATCAAAATGAAAATGCATGCCTACATTCCCTTTATGTTACATTGGCACGCAACCCTATCTGTAATGTACAGGACCATACCATTCCAGATTTTATAGATTGCAGTTTGCAGTGTACCGAAGTTCAGCCCTTTTCAATTTTACATTGAGCTCCCTATATACATGCACTACTCCGCATTGGATACGCGGATATTATGCAGTTTGGTGGAATCGACACTATCCCACACTGACCGCTGCCCATAACATAACTAGAGGAAGAGGTTGGCAAAGACTACATGATAGATTTGTAGAAACTTCTCCAAATAAACATCCGGGTTTTTAATGCTGGATAATAATATTATTCATTCCAAGTTCGAGTAGAATGGCCACAGTACTACCGCATTAAATGTATCTCTGCAATAAACATCGGATGATGTCTTTAGCTTAAAGTTTAAAGCCTTCTTAAAATTTACGTTATTGCTGCGCTAAGCAGCGCTAGTGCCAATAAATTCCTTTGGCTATTTTCAGGGGAAGTTAGGACAATAATTTCGTATGGAGTTCTATAAGCCATTCCAGTTTTTGTATCCACATTAATATTTTACCTTGCCAAGTAGGATGACGCTTATGTTTTTTGCAACAGCGAAAAGGAAGGGGTGTCATTGTTGTGAATACAAGGAAGAAGTGAAGCTAGGAGTTTGAGGAAGAGAAGGGGAGGAAGTACCGCAAGGATTCGTCTATATGAGTTTATGTATATTAGAGTCCTCGCAGATGTCGACATTTTCATCACACAAAGTGTTAATTGAAGTGACACAAAGTAAAGGGACAAGCCGTAATGAATTTTTAATTACTTCTGCGATTATCTCCCAGACTTTCTGTTTTTCTTTGTAAGGTTGAGAATGGCACTTTGCCCTATATGTACCGTATAGGGCATTGTGTCTGTGTGGGGAAAAGCATACAAGCCTCAACCATAGGATTTAGACATTGGAGGGACAATAACGCTTGAAGCTGAGTAGAAGCTGGATAGGTGTGTTTATTTACCTTCTTCCTGAGTCTATTAATTTGGCGGGTTGCCTCACAAGGAGGAATTAAAAGTTTGGAGGAATGAATCTGGAGTGAAATGTCCACAATTCTATGAATTTAGAAAATAGGATTTCAGGCGAGGAGTTGCCATCAAAGGGCATTTCGGCCCCGTTGCCTAACTAACTCTGACTAAAAGGATGGAGTAGGTTAGAAGAAAGCTGACTTTTACTTGACTACACAGGCTCTTTATAAATTATGAGAGGAAGGAGCCAACTTTTGTATTTGATCCATGTATTTATGAAGAGAGAGAGAGCCTTACGGTCGTGTAGTAAGTAAGTAGAGTTGCGGTGATGATGTGATGGCATGGTATTGCACCCCGATGGGATAGTCGACGGCATGCTATAATGTTTGTAGTTTACAAGGACTACAGAGTGTGGTCGGTTGCTCAGAAGTCTGTGATGTGAATGTACTCTCTGTGTTAATGTATCCAGCCTCGTCTTTGTGCTTCAGAGCTACAAAATCATTTAATCACTGTCAGGAAAACTTTTTAATAAACTGTCTTGTCCTGAACTCTATTCATAAACAGGAACTGGCTGATTCGTATGGTGTGTGTACATGTCTACGTTCACAACGTGACTTCTGACCGACCTCAGGCCCCACTCAACGACATTCTCTAACATACATACCACGCACCCACTCGTACGTGGCATTCATAACCTCATGATTTTCACGAGGTATAAAAATCAATTCGCATACTTCGCGAAGAAATAACATTCTTCTTCTCTGCTATATGTATGCCACTAGGGCTACTAGCCCTCTTGTCACTTATCGTCATTTACAACTTTTTGGCGTCTTTTCAACCCCGTGAGTTATTTCAACATAGATTAGAGCCAAAGTTTTTGCAATGAATTGACCGTAAAACATTTTGTCGTCGTGCTGCCGATTTCTGGCCACTACACACTCTACAGCTTTCTCCAGGGTCTGCGGGATCCCTGGAGAAAGGGAGAATCATTGCATGCATGCCGATGGTAGTATCCTAGAAAATCCTTGCAGAAGCCTGTAAAGCTTATTTGGCAATATTCGACCGAAATCCTGTCACAAGAGATTAATGGATTTTGTGTTTAGAGTCTTTAGAGCAGCGTAGTGGATTCCGCCAAAATGCCAGATCACAAAGCGAGAAAAACCTAAACATAAGATAAGTAGTCATTGGCCGACTTTTAACTACTAGGAGGAGTTACGTATGATGTCGTGTTGTCTTGTGTAACTTTCACCGTGTTATATCACGGTGCTAGACCCAATATTTATTATTACGTCCTACCCTTCCGTCCTCATGGTGGTGCAGATCCCCCCGCTTTGTCATTTTTCAACCAGGCCAGCAAGGATTCTACACAAAGTCGGAAAGTGAAGTCAGCGTAGGCAAGATATTCATACTTCAGACTCCAGCCTGGCATATCTGCTCCTTGTCGGAATATTCTAAGGCTTTGAGCTTGCCGGTGTTTCTGCTGAATCTGCCTACTTTCTGCCCTTTTTGTCTTCCTACAACTATCCACCTTTCTCTTACTTTCTACCCCGTATCAGATTATATTCATGGCATACCTGACTAGGTACTTAACTTTTTTAACTGTTCAATCGCCTTTTGAAATCTATATTTTCGGGATCTACTCTACTTTCCTGCAGTCCTGCTAGAATCAAGCTGTACTATTTGTAGTTAGTTACCTATTATGAAGAAGGATTTCTATAAGAGGCTGTTGCAGATTGTAGAAAAGAAGAAAGAGGATGTGCTAAGCAGAGGGGTAACAAAATTTTGTCCACAGCCCACTTACAATTAGTCCAAGCTAATTTTAAAACTTGTCCACATAAAATAGTTTACTTCCATATCAATTTTATATTGTACGGGTTTCGATAAATGTATCAAGATTTCAATGAAGGTAAAACTACAAGGTTGTAGTATGTAAATAGTAAATACATACCTCGACAACCTGGATTATGTATTAGTGTAGAAATTAGCAACTGAGTAGAAACTAGATATAGCTAAAAAGTCAACATAGCCTTAAGTATGTGTTCTATATGCGGAAAGTGTGTATGCGATACCCCTCTTAATTTTTGTGCACTTAAGTCCCAAACATGAACAAAGAATGTTAAGTGCTTCACTTAAAAAGAATGTGAAGCTGTAGGCTGACCTAATTTAAGCAACTGTTAAGTTTGTGACTGACGATCTGCAAAGACTAAAGTGCATGGTCACAGTAGCCGAGAATGGAAATGGTGGCCACCCTGCAGCAGGACATATAAAAACATATAGGAGTACTAGAGACTGGTACAAGTATTATAGTATGTCACAAGACAAACGGTTAGAAACGGAGTAAAAGTTGGAATTCTTACGTAAAATGAAACGAAGCGTATTAAACTGAACGGATGTTCGTAATGTAATGTGCGTTAAGTACATATAGACTCTCTGTACTCTGTATATCCCATTCCATCTCTTAACTCACAACACGAGGAGTAGTAGACAGAGGCTGAATTACACCGGATTGGATTGCTGGATCCACTCAAATGGAGTTCAGAGAAAGTGAAAATTTCTATCTCATTCCATTTATGTACATCTATGCACATGTAAGATGTCGTATGTCTATGTGTATATACCAAAGCATCTCTCTGCAAAGCTAAGACCGACTAGGTCTCCCATTGTCTCTCGTCTTCTTGTACTCTGTCCTATTCTGAAGATCACATATGGATCTATGGCTGTAGGGTCAGAGATGCATCAGCTGCCTCTCCAAACCAGGGAAGTGATCCACTATTCCATTTAATGCTACATATTATCCTCTATACTCTATCTAAGGCCCGTACAGTTTTTTTCCTGTTATGACTATTACAGATTTGTATGTACTGAGCTTTATTACAACGCCCTCCTTTCCACTTACTCTACTTTGTGCAGTGGAATATTGTAAGCTTAGGATTATAAATTCATCGAAATTGGACCGGCTGATCTATGAAGGTAGTAAAGATTAAGGGAAGCTGGAGGGCTTTTACTAAGCAAAAGTAATATCAAGATTCGAGTCTCAGGATTCGATAGATTCAGAAGCAGGCGGAGAATGTCAGGCCACTTTCCCCAGAATCCCTGCCTGCTGCTGCTGCTGCTTCTGCTGCTACTTGGTCTCCGTAAAATGTTCCAGGATTTGCATTTCCAACATTTTCAAGAGCAAGTGGTATGCCGAAGATTAAAAATAATATGGATGGAGATGTGTAAAATTGAGAGCAGCTGTTGATGTAGTTGGTTTAGTATGGTAGTAAAAGTGGGGGATGAGACTCTCCTCTACATCTACTGCACCACAGGACCAAGACTACACTACCATACCAACTCCCACGATTTTGTATAATATTGACTCAAAGAAAACAGTATCGATCCTTTTGGATAAGAAACGTGGAGGAGGAGGATGTAGCTCACTCCTTCCTTTCTCCAACTTTCTCCGTCTTCACTCTCCCGAAATGTACGGTGGTGCGGTGTATGGCTTGAGTGTATGTGTGTGCGTGTGTATTTGTATGTGTACAGATATACTTACGTGTATATCCCTTGGCTGGTAACCATGCATATACTACCCACACCCACTACCGGCACAGACTTCAGGAAGACAGCATTTTAAATAAAAACTTAGGAGTTGGGAAGACTGATAAAGTAAGTAGCTAGACAGCCGTATCAAAGTAAGTAGTAGTTGCTAGTCAAAGTTGTATCCAAATCTGTGATATCTTACATGAGGATATAGTTGAGAGATTTAAATAGTAGGAACTGCTATAGGACAAGGTTAAAGTGGAGTGCAGCGAGGAATAAACCACAGCAGCGGAATGAAAACAGTAAAATCAACAATCTGTCTTGTTTTTATTCTCGGAGGCAAGGCTTAAGGCAGGTTTGGGTGCATTGGACTGCAATGGTAAATTATGTGGATCTGGAATCATGTGGAGATGTAGACAAGCGTAACTCTTCGGTATACCAAAGACAACAATGTGTATCTGTAGTGTTGGGTAACAGCAATGTCCCTTCCTATGATACTGTTGGACAGATCCAGCATTATGGCATGTAAAGATCTGAGTGAAATTTAAATTGGTTTATAGTAAGAGCACATCTTGAATATAGCATACGTCTCCATCCTTCATTGTTAGTTACTGAAATTGTGAAACGATTTTGTTGGAAAGAGGTTTTATTTATGTAATTGCAGTTGGAAATTGCTATTTTTTCAAAATTGTTTGGTGAGACGATAATGGAAGATATAATATTATAATTTGATATAAGGACGGATGGTGTATGAAGTCTGGTGTTGTGTATGTTTGGTTACATTCCACTTAGGCCTATCCAGTTCCATGGATCTGTAGTTGGGCTGGGTTGGGAAAGTGAGAGAGAGAAAGCATGTGGATATTTGGGCAGGAGCAGAAGACTCATCTTCTTGAGCAGATAAAGCCTCCAGCCTTTCTCCGTCTATTCCTTGTAAGTAGAAGGAAGGGATTACATTCTGTGGAATTTCTTCCGAAGAAGATGCCTGGCGCCTTGTTTTTGCCGATTTTTTTAACAGACTATTTCACCATCACATCACTAGGGAGGAAAGGGAAAAATCCGTTTTGTGCTTGACGGATATCTCCATTTCAATCATATTGTAGTTTTATTTTAGTACGGGATTCCAAGATGGATTGAATGATGAATACAATTCCTCACAGTCACTAGGCTCACTAGGATATGTTTTTATGTATCTTATGTAGAGTTGTAATAATATGGAATTGCGATGGTGGGGGCAGAAGTATCCCCTTTCCTATTTTCATGTCATCATCTCTCCTTCTTCTTGGATTCGGAAGATGGAATATGTAGAAAGAGAGGAGGAATTATTATCCTTCGTGTTGCTAAGTAAGTTCGTATTGTAGATTTTAGTATTGGGAAGGAAGGAGGATTATCTCCTTCCTCGTCATGAGTAGTTCATAGTTGATAGTCAGATTTCAGACGGATTCCGAAAGGGAGTCGAAATCACCAATCCCGAAAACTTCTTCCATTTGCTTAATCCAAGGAGATAGCGGTACACTCCATTACAGTTTAGCTTCCCAGCCAGCTCGTCAGGAAATGTTGCGGAACTTAAGTATTCAAACTTGGGCATGTACATCAATGTGTGTGATCTTCTTTCAACATATACGCATTACAAAAACCTCATTTCTGGACGTATCGTCCCAACATGTATCTAGATACTACTAGGGGATTGTAATGTTTGCTAAAAATGTTAATCGACAAGTTCTTATTTAACTAAGAGTAGGTGAAGAGGTAGTTTTGTTGATTTATAGAATTATTCATTAACGATTTACGGGAGCTATACCTGGCCTGGAGTGCTCAGTTCCAGTCAGATACAGCTTGTAAATATCACCTTGTTAACGAGCAAGTTAATTAGAAAACTTCTTTAGCATCAACCCCTTTCCCCCAGCTTTTCCCGGAATCCGAATTCCCATACCTTTCTATTTATAAGTCTGTTATGAAATTTAGATCCTGTAACTGACAGAACTTATATCACACGTTCCAAACCATTCTAACACAAGCTGTGTGTGATAGGTTAGCCGAAGCAGGAAGCATGACGAAAGTTAACTTTCCTCCTGGTGTATGGTAATGAAGTCACTGGTGATGAAATATGTTTTTGTGTCGTGTGTACCCAGCTCCTTAGTGAAATTTTAATCAAAATTAATAAACTATCTTATAAAACCAAGGTCTCATTAGACCTTGTGCCCTATGAATTCTACCTAATTCGTTAACACACAAAATCAATGTCCTCTCACCCACCCTGATCACAATGAGAGCGGAATGGATACCATCGGTTATTAAGAATCAAAACTGAAGACTGATACCACAGTCCACAGTTATGCGAGTTGTTTCCTTTCCTTTTGAGAATGGATGGGGGTGTGAAGTCCATCAGGTCAGTTCGTTATCCACGTAATCGGGAGTAGATAGCCTCGTTTGCTAACCTAATGAACCAAGGACTAACAATGTAGACTAAAGGGAGATAATAGGATTAAGGATTTATTGGTCGAGTCGACAGGATGTATTTGTAGAAAGGTTCGAAAGGTAAAGGCAGTGCCCCATCCTATCCTTGTCGGTGAAAAGAAGAGGGGACTGTCCCGGCCTGCTTTGCATGTTTGTTTTCCGTTAATATGGATGTGGAAGGGTAATCAATAATGCAGTATTTAAACACGCTCTTTCTCACTGACTTGTTGGGCCAGAGCACACACCGACGCTTGGACTCGTATAGAAATCACAGTGAGGCATTTACGCAGGTACAATGAGATCCCAATGTACGTTTTAATAATTTATTAGCACAGATTTACCATTCACCCTCAGCCTTACCATCCTCTGTTATGTTTTAATAATTTTTGCATGCCATTCTCGGAATCCCTGTTGTATCAAGAGAAAGGCCCCATCCTAGCAAGTCTCGTCTGCATCTGCTTCCGAGGGTTACAATACTCTTCTAAAATCAATTGAAACAGACGTAAATAAAGTGCTATTTGAAGTACTTATTGGTTGGACAGGTGTTGGGGTGTGTGGATGTCTGAAAATGTGATCAAGTCAAAGTTGATAGTTGAACAGAGGGAAATATATGGCCGTTTCTCTGAGAGCTTAAGGTTCAGTGTATGTTGTACTAAAGGATGGTGATCGACTCCGTTGGGTTTGGCCAAATCGGATGGTGGAGTTAGGGCAGTTATGTTGTTAAAGGAATTTGGCTTCCTTAGCTGGATGGAAGAAGGAATGAAGGAAAGCTGGATGGAATGAATTTAGCCAAAAGGAAAGTGTTTTGTCCGTTTCCCTTTCTCAGCCAATCTAATAAAAATAGGCCGAGAGTCAGTCAGCTCTTATCATGCAAGCAAGGAAACGTAAGCGGTCCAAGTCCGGGTAACGCCCTAGCTATGTGCCTGTTCCTTTGTGATCATGATAAGTAATAATAATGCCCAGGGCTACTTGACAACCATAACCTGCTTCTTCCTACTTCCTTCCATACGTGATTTCTGTAAGCAATGTTGAAGTTTTTAAGAGAACCTAGAGACTTTCTTGCCACAACCGCTAATACCTTTTAACATCTTCGTCCTTGCGCATGTATTTTTTATTCTTCTTTCTTAAAGATTTTGATCGAAATTGAATTACATTTTGTTTCTGTACCTTCTACCTACTCCAGGATCATTCTTTTACCAGAAGTAACAGCTTAATATTAATACAATGTGACTCCCTCACTCATTGGAACCCTGATGGAAATGTGTATTAGAGTCACCCAAAGGTACAGCTGAGCTTGATTGAACCCCGTTTTAATTATGATTGACCCATAGGAAGGTGAGGAAACAAGTAGAATCATTTCAATTATTTCCCCAGTTAATAGCAATCCAATCCTACTTCTGTAATTATCATTCCTATTCACTCTCCTCCCGTTGCCAATTGGCCGTGTGGTGGAATGCGCTTATGGGAAAACAAAAGCTTCCTGGTTTTTCGATTAAAGAAGACTTCTGACCATCTGTTTTCCCATCGATTTTCTCGGAGTTGAAATAGGCCCTCCTTTCTCTACGTATCTTCTTCCTCTAGAACTATTTGTACTCGCCGTATCTTTAGCAGTGCAGTAGTTGGCAGGATACATATTATAAATGTATGTGTAGGAGTATAGGTTGTTGGTAGTTGGGAACTTGGAAAGAGATATATGCATTAAAGGCTTACGGAGCTTGCCATTGAAAAGTCAGAGACCCGGAAGACTTCTTGTTAGAGATTTGGTAAGCTGAGAAAGTAACCTGAGAGAAGTAAAATATTTGGGTTGAGCAGTTTGGAAGTAAATGCGGAAAGTGTGCCTCTTCCTCTCATTTTCCCAATTCCTATCTACCCTGCCTGCCTGGGTTATCTTATTCATTTCATTCTACTTTTTTCCTCTTTCCGTTTCCTTTTTCAAATAATAAAGTTTTCAAATCGTGAATCCAGGTTGTCAGGTATTGTTGAAGGGAGAGAAGGTTGAACGGTGTTTATTTCCCGTACGGGGAAACCCTGATATGAAAGATCAAGTCGGAAAATTCATTCCAGCAAATAGCTTTTTCGTTTGTGCTGTTGGAATTATGTTTTAATGACGATAATTCAATAAAGGTAGAGCTTAATTTTCCAGTGAAACCTTTTGTAGGAATTATGGATTCTGTTGTTTTTGAAGTTTTGGCTTGAGTGGGCTTTAAATACTGGGAAAGTGGAGTGCAGATGGGTTTTAAGTATCAGGGCTTTATCGAATATTGTGAGATTGATTGAAGCTTTTATAAACAAAATCCAGGTTGGAAGTAAACGACGACAGAAAATAATATTTGCTGCTTCACTTTCCTCTCAATTTGGATTTCTGTAGGAATGATAAACTGGGTTACATTCATCCTATATTCATACAAAGTTTTCCCCGAGTACGTACATATACAAAGCTTAAGCCATGCATGATGTAGTGTTGACTGATTGTTGTGTATCGAAAAGAATTTATCAGAGTGTAGAAACTTGTTGTATTTTCGGTAATCCGCAATTTCGATTTACCACACAAACTTATAGCATCTGGTCCAGGTCGGACTGAAAATACTACAGAGTAAGTCTGACAAAACTTCGGCTAGACATTTTACTGATGAAGCTCTTCTTGGTTAATTGAGTTTACAGATTGTTAGATCGAAGAGAAGTTCGTTTAAATTAATAGCTTGCATCATCAAGGTGTATGCTGGAGTAGAAGTTGTAAACATTGATTGAGTGTACTCTACCATTATATTGAAATACTCGGCAACGCCTGTGTCACACATGGCAAAACCAATGATCAGTTCTTGTTGTTCTTGTTTGTTTTATGCTTGGTAACATATTTGGTGTAGGAAAAATTTGTTTGCTTGTTTTGTTATTCCATGTGACTGTAACACAAGCATGATAAGGTACAATATCAAAAGTATTTTTTTCTTCAAAATACAGGAAGTTAGGGACATTTTTTAGGACTGAATCATTAGAATTAATTATTCCTGTAATGTTTATACGTGTATTTCTGATCTTCACTAATATGTACCTTAGGTTTTTGTATTCTTTAAAACATTGCATAATCATCATTAGAACTAAGGTTAGGCTGTAAAAGCTGGAACTACGATACCTCAGTACCGCAATAGAGCGGGCTGGACTCACACGGGCTCAAGATCTTCTTGGCAATTTTGGCAAAAAACAACTGCCAAACTAAACAGCATTACGGTCAACGATAAAGCTGAAGGGTGGATCAGGTGGTGGCGGTTTAAATTATTCCTGCTAATATCCATCATAAATTTGACAGAGACAGGCGGCAATTGTCCATGCGGATTGTATTGATAAGCATATCTAACTTTAATTGAAAAGCTATGTCGTTAAAGATCTTTTTGAATAATCTAATGCATCGGAGTACATGGGAAGATTCAGATCTCTCTGCCTTGCATCTGAATGCATTGGAATGAACACAACTCTGAATATTCTCATCCGGACATACAAAAAGGGACGAACTGATCTGTACAGGGGTGAATCCTCCTGATAAAAAAGAGCCAACTAAGTTGGATGGAATGAGAAATAATGAAATGTAAGGAAGGAAAGTGGTATTGTGTCAGCTCAAAGATCCGAAAAAAGGCCTTGAGGGGTCTCGTAGTCGGACTCCCGCTGATTGTTGGTTGGACCAGCGAGGGGTCCCAGCACACAGATCAGGCCCTTAATGGTTGAATCTTCGTCGCCCTCGCATTCTCCAAAATCATTCCTCATTCCTTACTAAAAACACATTTTATTATCATCATCATCCATGCATACGTCCACCACGGGAAAACACATATAGAGAGCTCTGCTGAAGAGTGAGAATGAGAGGCAGGAGTATCATCTCCTCTCTACTATCCGTCTTAGTGTAACTAACACATAAACGTACATCGTTGCCCACGTTTTCATGTTTCGTTTACTCACATTATATTCTGGGAGAATGGTAAAGGCCCCTTGGTGAGTTGAATCCTCAAATCTTTAAGAAAAGACTTCTCTCTAGCCTGACAAGCCTTTGTTATTTTTATTATTCAGCAGAGAGATGAGATGTTTGATGAGCTGGAGTTTCGGAATATTATCCTCTGTATTATGGATAAAAATGACACGACACTCTGTATCAAAAGCCTTTTGCCCAGCTGCTCCTGATAGTCCTCCCTCATCCTCTTGCTGGATTATTACACCAGAGTGTCTAGAGTGTATGGAGTGAAGATGATAATATAAAAATGAAAATGAAAATACCACCTTGAATCCTCATAATCCCACAATCCTACTCTACCTCTTTTCTTATGATGATGTACGTACGTACGTATATCGTATACCGTATGAATAAGTAAGTCTGGGAAGCTGTGAGCAAGGCTATGGTACTTACGCTTAACTAGAGTTCTAGAATAAATATGAATATCATTATCTATTCACCCATGCATCTCCTTGCACTTATTGTACAATACTTATTTTATAAATCCTCTGGACACTATATCCTCCCTGAAAAAACCTACCCCATCATTACAAAAGCTCATCTCACCCTTACATAATTGAATAATTTCCAGCCAAAAAACACCTCTTCAATTTAATGTTGAATGTGTGTCTGATTCTGTATGTATCAGAAGCCTACGCAATGTTTTTCCAACATTATAAACTAGAATCCGTCTAATCGGAGTGTGGAATCTCTAGTTTGCAGGGTTCCTCGTAAGTTTGGAACGTTTTGAGTCGCATTGGTGAAGAGTAATTGAGTAATGAATTTATTAGTTAATTTCATCATTTTTATTCAAAAGTTTGATTGTTTTGTGTAATTTTGGAGAAATATGTTTCTTCCATTTTATTAACTAAGAATTTTGTGGGCTTTGTGGAATGTCAAATGCCGTATGTTTTCCTAAAGTCTGTTTCTGCTAATGTTAATTTTGTAAGGAATATTTAGTTCAAATAGTTCAAAATGGTGTTTTTTTTTTAAATATTGGATACATTTTTTCTGTGTTTGGTATAGTAAGCATGTGGATTGATCTTTCCCCTTTACGAAATCCTTTATTCTTGCCTAGCCTTCCTATTTTCCTTCCTTCAAGCTTTACTCGTTCGTGATTCGATTTACATATTATTACCCTGGCTTTTCACCCTTCCCCCCATATATTAGGGGGATTTTCCAATTCCCAGTCTTCAAACGGGATGGTTGATGGTATAAATGAGTTGAGCTTGTGACCTCCTGGAAATCAGCATACCAATATGGTTCCAAGAACTAAAAATTATCTTTGTATTTATAAAACACCAAAAAACTTACAGAATTGAGAATTTAGTTCAAACTTGAACCTCTTCCAATAGAAATTCTGACTGTGTGTGTGGAGTAATCGTATTAAATTAAATCGTTGATATTATTTCTTTACAATTTTTGCTATTGTTTTGATATAGTTTCAATATTAGCTATATAAAGTATGTATGCTTAATACAAATACAAGGCTTGGATCATTTTGCATACTTCTTCCAGCTGAAATAACAAACATTCAATCGTATTATGATAATCCCGATTTCTACGAAATTCAATGTCCGTACCTAAGAAGCAATAGGAGTTAGAGTACGTATTCTTAAGACCCCAGATGCTTCAAAGGAATAAAACCATTAAAGTGGACTTCCATTTATGGGATCATTAATTCCATAAGCTACTTATGCTTGTCTAATGCCCATCACGCCTACTCGGGGACGACTATTTATTACAAGGAACCACTTTGCATAATACAAAGAATGATTGATGTTTTTTAAAAGGTTTATATTTTGTATTCCTTGTTCGAGGTAGATTTCAAGTCTTCTACATCCTACGTTTTTAAGTGTTTTTAAAAAAGAAAAATAATGTTAACACTCAATCCTTTAAAAGAACCATTCAGCCCTCTACTTAAATGTTTTCCGATGTTATTGAAAAGGCTGGATTTTACTTCATAAACATGCATTTGCACATACACATAAAGCATGCTGGGAAAGTTATATTTGATAACATTTTTTAAAGGCTTAACTGCCTCCGCAAATACTACTAGGATTTTCTACATTCGAAATTAAGAGTTTAGAAGGCTAGTCGGAGACATGTGACATGTTAAAGTGTGAGCGGACATGCTATAACGAAAAGCATCATCCTCAGTGCCTCAACCGCGACCGAAATCACCACGTTTGTTGGTAATAATGACTCTGATAATGGCACTTAATGATACCTAACAATCCTAGCTCGAATGAAACCGTAAACAAAACCTATCGGCTACTCCTGCAATTCTATCTTGTATATACCAAGTAATTACCCATTACAACAAACATGTACCACACATTGAATTACCTGTGATATGTGTCCTTGCTAGATTGTATTGCTATCCAATGTCTTTTTTTAATTGACTATTTGATTCGGTTCCTCTGGAAAAGACCAAACGCTTACTTCAATAGGTTTCCAATAAAGACAGGTTTTCAAAGACGTATTGTTCGAGAAGCCGTTCTCATTCAAACTTCGACAAATTTTCATTTAAAAAAGCTGACAGTTTGTTTAGCAGCGAATATGTATTCATTCTGTAAATGTAATTCTGCCTGAGAATAGGTTGCATTTATTTGTTTTCTGCATTGATTTGAGAGTTTATTGAAATGTTCATACACACGGGCTTTTGTGCTCGTGCGACATGCATCGACAATCAGACTGGATGATACTTGACGGTTACGACTACGCTGTCTCCCCCTGATTAGCATACACATCGATATCTAGCCTATCCTTTTGCATACTTGACAGGAATTTGGCTTTTACGAGGACACTGAAGGCAGGTCGTTTATTCGAAGGAGGGAGTCATAGTGCATCCAATATACATTCATACCTATGCTTACAAATGGGGTTTTAGATTGAACTGAAGTGAAATAAAATAAAGGTCCTGGTGACTGGCAGTGGCATCCTTATACATTCCCCCCTATACACTAGCGGGTTATCAACCCTTTCAGTTTGTTTAAAATACTCCCGTCCCTCTTCTGCCTATATAACTAATTATATGCACTCGGAGTTCAATGTTCAATTCAATGGAATAAAAGACCGGATTGCATATTCATTAGTTAATCCCTATGAGTGCTATGATGATTAAACAAAAGAATGAGCTGAATGCAAACACACATACACATGCATAAATGTCGCCCATGGAGAAGCCTCCATTGATACTACTCCATTGAACAGAGAAGTACAGCGGAAATCGCAATGAAATCATAGGAGAGAACATTTTCACCGAATCGGAATGGCAATAACTGTGTACGGTTAAGTGAAGGCCATCACTGTGATCTAATAATTTTATTGGAGATGAGTGCTGTGTATATTAATTAAAGTGCAAGTTGAATAGGGGAAATGCCAACATTAATTGATTTAGCTTGACATCGTTCTGTAATCTTTCATCAGCTTCATAATCTCCCCTGTCTCCCCGTCCTCGTTTAGGATTACAGGACTGTAGTAGGGTCTGAGGACAAGGAAAATGATATTAGAAATCAAGTTGAGAAATTTCTTCATTAATGTCTCATTCCAGAAGACATTAACTTGTCCGTCTGTCCTATTATCTGCTACTCTAAGAAGATCACCAACATTTCCCTAGTTGACTTCGTGACAAGCTATTCCCCCGTCTTCGTCTTCAGAACGCTTGTGAGGGTAGCTAACGGTAGTATGGGTCACACGTAGACTCTATAACTTCTGGATGTGGGGACATTCAATTTATCATATATAATACCTAGAATGTGAATTAGTGGTATATGAGCATGGGGCTTTCTGTATGTAACATGAAGAAGGCGTTATATTATGCGTTGTGTTAGTGGACCCTCTCATGTTTTATGCAGAGATGAATTGAGGACAGGAACACGACTATTTTATCCGGCCACATTTAGGGCAAGCCATTGGTTCGGGCAAGAGGTTGGAGGTAGGGAAATTTGGCTTTTAAGGAAGTTATGATAGTTTTGATGTTGACGGCTTGAGAGTTTCACTTTTGAAATCCCATGCTGGAAAGTATAAGAGAGTTTAGAGTTATTTTATGTTCTTCCTCGAGCCTCCGTGTGTACTCCGTATATTATTAGGAAGACTAAGGATGGGATTTCGTTATCGCTTGTTGGGTTGGCAATTTGGCACACATCCCCTCCTCTATCCTCAGGTTTCCAATCAATAATGCAAAGGGATTGAGTTTGGTTTTGGTCGTTGGTAGAAATTCTCCGTCTAATTATTTATGTCACCATGAATTTACTATCAGTCATTTTGTTCTTCTTTATCCCTTATCCCGCATCTCACTATCATTCTACGTATGTACATGCCCCACTATATATTCTTCCTTCCTCAACAGTATACAATGTTCAATAAGCAGCTCTATTTTCTCATCATTTCAAACTTTTGAAACGCACTTATTTATTTATGACGTTCTCGAGCTACAAACTAAGGAATAACACGATGAGGTTATTGTGAGGGTGAAATTAAAACCTCAACTTTGTCCTTAGCCCATCAGCGGATTGTCAAATTCAAATGCTGAACACAAAATCCAATCGGTTCCGATGCCTTTGTCTCGTGACGGTGAACTCTGACACTTGTAGCCGTTTATGCATCAGATTTTAGGTAAGAATATTCATAAGCGACATATGAGTTTTACTTGAAGAGATTAAAAGAATAGAGTTGGGAGTTTACGGAAGTTGCCGACATAAATTCCCTACAGGGATTCCAAATTCTAAGTGATTCGAAAACATGTGGTGTGGTACTTGGTGCTGTGGACTTTTTGCAAGTATGTTTTTATCAGAGTGAATGTTCATGCAGCGCTATAGGGCTGGGTCATGAGACAAGTACAAAGGGTGCAGTTTTATTTCCTCTCCTAAAGGTATTTGTTTGGGCATGTGGGTTGCATGCACATTTGCTACTTTACCTATAATACCCGGGTGCTATTTGTGCACTACCCTGTTGTGTTTTATGGAGGGATTCCCACAAGATTGTCATTTCCAGGAGAGAGGAGGAATGGAAAGTGTCTTAGGGGTTAGTTTCCTTATTTCCCGTCAGGGATATGTGACTTTGTATTTACTTTCTCCGTGAAGCAGAGAACTGTTTCTGGCTGGTAAGTGAATGCAACTCTTGGGTTGGTTGGTATAACATGTCTGTGACGGTTGAGAATCATCATGATTGCGAATCTGGATGGGATTTCTTGTCAGGAAAGTATTTCTTTCCAATGTTTCGTCTCTACCACTTCTGTACGGTGGTTTCCAACCAAGCACTAGTAGAAGGTACTTGGGCCTTGTTTGAGGCAGTTACATATCGGTGGTTTGGTTTGGTTTGTCTACCCAAGGAAGCAGAAGTTTGCAAGAATAGAGAGAGAGAGAGACCTAGTGGTAAGAAGGTCTGAGATGGAATTCATTTCTCAAGGAGTGCTCCAGCATGTTTCTTCAGGAACAAGACAAACACTTAAAGATGAACGCATTGAGAAAACGACGATGCTTTCTCCATCTCATCATCATTATCTTGATAATGCTTGTCTAGTCTGTAAGACTATTTTCAGGTTTTTGTTTGTGGCTATCACATCTTCCAGATTACTCCATTTCTGATACAAAATCTACTCTTATCATTTCCAGTAGACAGCTTTCTCATCCCTTGTACCCAAGTCTGCACTTTTATATATAATTCTGTAAACAAAGTCATTCCAGTCTCCTCTTTCCTTGTACACAACTATGATGACTCTTTTATTGAAACACGGCTCACATTCCAACGTTCAGCCTAAATTTTACGTCCATGAAACTCCATAATTTATCTCTTTGTACAAATAGCTGTTTAAAACTCAATTTAATAAAAATGTGTCCAACTGACTCCATAAAGTACCATGTATGTTATAATCACTACTCAACGTACATTTACGTTACCTTAAATTCCTAAAGTTCCATGGCGGAAGGGAGCGCCGAGTACTTTTAGAACAGGCAATGATATTTACCTACCAAGGAGGAGATCCAACATGATATTCGAATTCTTTGTAGTTGGACCAGAAGACACCACCAGACGTAGTGGATAGAAATTGTAGGAAATATATCAGTGTGGAGAAAGACTTTGTCAGAGAAACCCGAGACCGTTCACGGTTGGCTTGCTGAGGGACCGTATCGTTATATTCATGAATAGGTAGGGAAAGCTCAATCTCGCTTTCTCGGTCGTCCTGTTTGCCTTAGCTTTAGCAGAAGAGATGGTTGCGGGATTCCAGTACAAGTTTCTTGTCTAGTCAACGACCAAACGAGATGCGAATTCAAAATCTTGGGATAAGATGTTCTCCATCCATTTTGTAGGTTGGGGGTTTTGCCTTTCCGTTTGTAGTTTCGGTCCTTGCAGTTCGTATTAAACTAGATTGCATATAGTTTACAGGCCTACTTCTTAAGAATATAGACTAAGCCCCTGCACTGCACAGTCACCTCCGCCTCATTCCCCCATTCGTTTCGTACCTATTATTATCTCTTTGGCTAATCTACACTCCAAGAACTGGAGACAACACTACAAAGCCGAGAGGGATATATTATTTGCATTTATTCAGTTACATTGGTTTAGTACCTTACCAAACCAAAAGTTCTTGATGCTTGAAAAATTCAGGAGTAGATTTGGGCAAACACAGCATGTCTTTTTGCTCAATTTAAATCTCAAATGCAAATTGTAGCAATCAGCTAGAACTGACCAAAGTAAAACTGTGTAGCAGTAATTTGACAACTTTAATTTTCAGAGTTTAGTCCTTCCATTCCATTCTATCTAGTTTGAAGTAAATTCAGCCGATTGTGGTTGTAATCCGAATTTTCCTGTCATCATTGCGGGCATTCTGAGGGTAGAAAGTTCCTACCTGCATATTTATCTACTACTCAATTCCAGCACAACTGGAATGTTGCTTCTGACATTTCACAACCCGTGTGTGTCTTTGTGTCTAACAATGGGCAGAAATTGGAGGTAATAAGGATCCTTCGAAAAAAAACACACGCTTACTAAACTTCTGCTCCAGCTAATGCAGAACAGTAATCCTTGCTGAAGCATGGAAAGCCTTCTTGTATTTGTATACGAATTATGTAAGCTACACAAAACACATTCTTTAATTTCAACTTCATCCTACAATAAACCTAGACTATCCAGGGTTGAAGTTTGAGGTAACCATTACATATGCCTAATTTGAAACGGCAGATGTTAAATTATGCAAAAGACACGACAATTTGGTTTTGATAACGGAGAGAAAAAAAACTCTCAATCCCGTCATTTCATTACAGATGACATGGTGGGTGGGCAGGAATGGTTGGTGATGGAAGGAATTCCGAGGTTGCCTTTGCGCTTTATTGAGTTTAAGGTTTTAGATGTAAAGAGCTTTATCGAAGTGCTTTATCCAATGACTTTACTTTACTATTAGTTTTGCATCCGCCAAGTAAGAGCTTCTCTAGGGGTAGAAACAACAAAGGCGTGTATGAATATCCAAACAAAAAGCACGGAAGATGATAAACAACCACCACAGGGAGAAGAAGTTCGTAGAAGGTTTTTCTTGTGTGAGTTAAGGAGAAAGCATGAATTAACTTTTATTTAGAAAGCCATCCAGGATTCAGAATTCCGTATATTCCGCAACTCACGGTTGAGGAAATGAAGAGAGAGAGAAAGTCTGTGAACTTCTACGGACTTTGTTTGCAAAGATAGTGCGTACTATATATAGTTACATGGTTTGTGTTAGTATCCTAAATCCTCCAGCGTTATTCGTACGAGGAAAAAGGATTATTTCCTTCCTTATAAGATCCCCCAAATTACCCTGGCACATTTCAAAGTATGTGAGCAGTTTGTATGATATTATAGTTTGGAATTTCTAGGAACTATAACAATACGATAATACGGACAAGACTGACATGCCCAACCAGACTACCACCAACAGGCCTAATCAATAGAAAGGGAACCGGGTATTGGTATTGGCATTGTGTAAGTTTAGAAGGGGCTGCGGATTCTCTGTATTTTCTTGGCCGAGATTTCAAGGGGCTTATCTATCAATGGCAAAAGTTTCCAATATCCGTCGGATTAATTTAAGTTGGTTTCAACTTCCGAAAATCTTGCCACATTTTATTTGTCTAATTGTTGGCTTTAAGTATTTGTAAAGCCCATTCACCCGCTACGTGGAAGATTACGCTTCTGATAAAATAACTTAACCTTTTACACAGCTAGAGGAAAGTGTCAATGGGCTACACGTTTAAGTACGGAGGCCCTTTGAATGCCAAGTGAGTTCCCTCTGGTTGGGACGACGCACTCCTCTTATGGTTTGACCATTGTTAATGGAAGCTATCTATATTGCGTATGCCCTGTAGTCCGACAATGAACTGGACTTTTCGGCTTTGGGCTTGTTGTTGGGGATAGTTTGTTATTTTATTACATCTCGTGAGGGTTCGAGGGCCACTTGAATATTCTGTGATTCGGGTTGGTCCAAAAATTACAAAATCTGGTTTGTTCAATCCTCGGTGATGGGAAAGTCGGGGAGAAGATGGTGCAGGAGATACATACTAAATGAATAGTGGAGTCCATCCTTTCAGTTTGGCTTGGCTTGTGGAATGTGGAAGTGTTATTTTATGTATGTGTATCTACTCGGCAAAGAATGCTCTTCCTCCTTTGCTTTCTCTTTCCACCGCTTCAGAACGTAACGGAATCTGATGAACCACAATACAACGACCGAAACTATGTATCCCTCTATCGAATAGGATCTATATGTATTGCAGTAGGAGGAAGCATGAACGACCACATGTGCCTAAACAAGCTGAAGTATACCCAAAACTGAATTCTACTATCTGCAGATAGGATGTAGTGGAGCGGAGAATATTCGAATTTTTTAAGTTGAGCCGACTGAAGTCCACCCAGTCCAGCCTGACCTGCTTGTCGAGGTTCAATCCAAATCCAGTTCCCTATTTTCGACTGATAATAGCAAATGTGTACAGACTACTAACTAGAATAGCCCTCTTCTCTCCTTGTCTATTTCTTTGTGGAAAGCAGGCAAAAAAATGAGAACTCAGGGAGAATCGTAAACCTGAGCTGAAATCATAACGGAGCCATATCAGACAGAAGCCTTTCGGTTGTATAGTAAAATATAGTTTAGTATAAAGTATATATAGTGTCAGCCGTTGGGTATGATCAGAGTCTACTAGGGTTGGACGGAATGCATAGAATATTCTAACACAACTCAAATTTCAATGAAGTTGCTCCATAAAGATTGCATTCAGATTCACATGATTCCATGAAATGACTTTAAATGTAGCCCTGCCATGCTGTATGTATTGCCCACGTGTTTACTTTCTCTTTTTACGGAGTTATGATAGGATCTGGAGTTACAATTACACAAGGAAGCGCTTGTGTACTAGAGTCAACAGAAGCTTTTTCTCTTCAGATGCTTCAAATTCTTACCACATATAATGGATGAAAAAATATTTTACGGACTCCAGAAATCCTGTCTTGATAAGAAGGAGCATGTAGAAATCTAGATCCTCCACAGGAGAAAAGTCCTGAGTGCAGTATCAATTTCTGCAGCCTAATTCTGTGGAAAGGCTTAAGAGAAAAGTGGAGAGTTGCTGAGCCGTAGCAAAAATGAAGGTAGGAGCCACTTGGGAGAGAATAACTCCGAAGAAGTAAAGTATAAGAAAGTTGTAACAAGTCGAAAGTAATTCTGAGAGCGTCTTCGAGGCGGTTAACGTCTTAAAAGGTTGATCTTGAAGGAGATAATTGTTCAAACTGGCTGAGCTTTAGAAAAGTGAAGTTGATGCTTTGTCCACCATCTTCTCATCCTCCTTCGTGTAAATTATAGCCCCTTTTTCCTCCAATTCCTACAGAATCTAATACCTTCTTACAGAACATGATAACCCCCGTCATCTAGCATGTGCACAGAGGCTGTGTGTGCTTCCTGAACTGGCCTACCTACCTACTTCGAATTACACACCATTCCAACCAAGGCTCCTGAGAGGTCCTGAGCTTTATTTGTCCGTCTACTGTTTCGGTTTTCCGTATCCACAACGGCTTACTTTGGGTGAACAGGAGGAACAGACACAGTGTTTCTATTGCCAAATTGTGTAATATTTGTACTCGACCCATAAGAACTTAAGAACTTGTACTCTTCTCTCCCAAGCCAAACTTCTGTAGTAAGTAATCAATGCATAGAAGCGGAAAGGGCAAACGGGAAACCAAGGGAGATTTATTTGATTTCTCTGCTTATGAACACAGATGAATCATGTCTGTAAGTAAAGATAGAGAACTCCCTTGAACGCTACACGGTAGACTAACTAATATTTTACAAACTACTTCGCCTCATCTATATATACACATGTACATCCCACCCAGAGAAGCCTTTGGTGGATAGAGATCGCTTTCAGAGCAAATAGAGAAAGGAAAACACTAAGGGTAACGACGACAATGATGTTTTTCACAATCAAGTAATGGGAGGAACAATCAATCCTGTACAAACTTGAGTAAGATATATAATACCTACAGCTTGTATACATATTTTGAGAGTAAGCCTGTTTTTTTCCACTTTAATGAAAAGGGAGAAAGGGATCCAATGCCAATGGAAGATTGAATATTTGTTAATGAAGGTTTATTAAAGCGGAGGCTTTGTACAAGGAGAAAAGGGTAAGCTAATTTGGGTAGCAATCTGTTAAAATCAAAGAGAGTCTCTTTCTAACTCCCTCCTCTCATGAGCCTTGATTGTTTGCCTTCGTTAGATGACGAGAGAGATGAGGGAAATGACAAGATTGAATTTCAGAAAGTAGCTAACAATTTATGGGATCAGACATGAACTGCTGTGTGTGTCCTCTTATTAAGAACAAACAGACCGCATGCCTTTCTCCTCTACACAAATACACGTAATAGGGAAAATAGTACATACCGGCTTTTCCTAATGCTTACAATTAGTTCCAAAGACGGAGTTCTACTTTGTTTTGTAGATGTTGGATAATGGATCGATGTATTCCAACTTCCCTGTCCTCAATCCAAGCATAAATATAGATGAGAAGAGGAGGAAGTTAATGAGGTGTGTACAAGATCCTTAATGCAAAGGGGTTCAATTGTTAAGGGAGGCGGTAATGTATCATCCATAGGGCAATTTGCATACCACCACCATCACCAACACGACTTATCGCGCTACCAGAGATGCATTAACATCAGCATGGGTTGATTAACCTAAGAAAGATATCTTACGTACAAGTCTGTTTGACTTACAGTGATGTAAAAGCATGTTTTTCTGATCATTTTATCGGCAAGGCGTCGCATTTAGTTCCTCTCAATGTTTTTTTAAATTTAATTAATCTGGTATTGGTGGTACTTTGAGTTGTCAATGAACATTCTGTTCATCCCGTTGGAAGGCTTAAGCCTATGCACTTTGTCGGCGTAAAAAATAATATTATGAGAATGATCCTGTGTTTTACTCCATGTGATTTCAAGAGTGCATTGGACAGAAGAATTATGACCTGAGGACTTTGGAATGAATTTCTCGATCCTAGATACTGGATGATTGGGTGGATGGATGTAAACAACGGCTTTTCCTGCCAAACTTGCCCAGAATTTCTGGATGTGTTTGAGAGATTTCCTGTACAATTCAAGCATTATTATAGGTAGATGATGATGATGGAGATTAACATAGCGATAAGAATAGTTTATATGGAAGTACTCGTCTAATTTACATTTCTCCTATACTCCCTAAACCATAAACCTAATGCACATGTTTCTGACACTAATGAATACAATTTTGAACGAGATCCCAAACTCCTCACCTTCCATCCTAATGATTTAATCCTTTCTGGATGGAACAGGGGGCTTAATGCATTCATCAAAGCATCAAAGCCTTTTCATTGTAGAAACGCCGTACTTCCTATATACATACTCTCCATAGTTTCATCTTGTACAAAAGAAATGGGCATTTGGAATTTCGGGGAAAGGATTTATCTGCTTTGTACTCATTTGTTTAATTTCATACACCGTTTACCAATTTTCTGTCTCATTTCGGAGAATACAAGAATGAATTTAAAATGGAATAGCGTGATTCGGCATGTTTACTTTGATTTATTCTTTGATTAGCTTTTGTGTACGAAATTATAAGTATTATTTCTTCTTGTCGCATTATTATCCTCTGTGCTCCGTAGGCAGCTTTTCAACTCTTCGGATATACTGTGACTAATTAATTCGTCATCTCTAGTCAAAATCCAGTCTTAATTGTATCTTCTTCCTCTTATAAACTGAGTCAGATTTCCCTGCCTTCTCTCTTCTTCCCCGGAGTTGGGACAGTTTAGACAGAAACAACAATTTTCCTCGATTCCTTATGCAAACTCAGCTAAACGGATCAAGTCAAATTACTCAGCCTAAGGTTCTTGAGACTTTCGTAACGGACTGCGTACAGATAGTACAGAGTCGGAAGTGTAGGAATGCCTGAATTTACACAAAGAGAAAGTGAGAGAGAGAGAGAGACAGGGTTATAAAATACGAGAGTCTTATTATTAAGAAAATAATCAAATCATCCATGACAGAACGGGATCTTAAAATTCCGTTTATTTTACCCCTGTAAATGCTTCATCTAATAAAAGTCAGCTTCATAAAGTCTCAAGTCCTTACCCTGTTAGCCAAGTAATAGGCTTTTGAAAAGGGACACATTTAAAAGATTATTCCCATTCCATGCATTTTATTAACCGCCAGCTGATAATTTTTATGGGATTTTCCCCAAAGACCTTAATGTCTTTTGTAGAGAAGGGTTTACAGCTGTGCTCTATAGGTAAGTACTAGGCCAGTACCTACCTGTAGTACATATCGCAAACGGGGTGAGAGACAACGGCGGAGGCTGTAGCTGGACTCTTTATGTGTCATTATAAAAGACAAGATATTACATATTAGATGTGTGGTAAAATCTAATGTCCTTTATGAAGGGACACAAAATCGCCTCCTCCTGTCCTTCCCATTTTACTGCTCTCTTTCTATGCTAAACTTATGTAAATTGGCATTAAATTTTAACATCTCGGGAGAGAGCGAAGCTTCTTTTGTGAATCTGAAGCCGAAGAAGAGACGGTGGGTTGGATATTTATTGCTGGAGTGAAAGACTGGCAACTTAAATGTTGAATCCTTATACACAGAGTATGTAAGTCGTTGGCCATTTCATCATAGCCAGATTGGGCTTCAGCCGCAGCATCTGAATGCATTGCCTACGCTTTAGGTGTGCCTGGGTTGTAAATCTTATTATCCTATTTCCAAACTGGGCTGGACTTTTTTCCATGTTCTACATTTTATCGGCACCGGCACTCCGCCAGAATTTTGTCAACAGGAACTCTATTATTTGTGATTTGGCTTTTCTACTTGGAAGTCTACGAGTACGTGAGTAGATGCTTCAAATTCAAACCTTTTCCTATCTCTGTGTTGTACTCTCTCTTCTCTCTACTGATGGTCGTATGTACATGTGGAGTGAGTGGGAGTTAGGCTCGTTGATATTCTTCTAACACACTGATTTGTACCCCAGGGTTTTCCTTTTTTGTTCTGAACATGAGAAAATCACCAGGAACGTCTCTTGTCTATAAGTTTGACGACTGTGCTCTGGAGAATATGCAATTTTTTATTACTTGATTCATGAGTTGATAGACTCGACAGATAGGAGGGTGACTGGGCTGACAGAGCTAACCAACAATACCAAATCGTTTAAAGTGGCACGAACACGAGGAATTAATAACGGAGGGGCATATCCAACGAGAACCTGCCAGCCGCAGTCAATCATTTTTAAGTTCGATTCAATACGAATACTTTCTCCTTGCTTTCGCAAAATTGAAATCTCTTCTGGTTTTGGAACAATCCAGGTTGACAGGATGATGATATGGAGTTCATTTTTTCATACAGAGATTCATAGATATTTGTATTCTATACTTATTGTAATCCACATGTACCGTAGACGGATACGAATGTATTTTGTAGATAGCTGCCCTAGACATACCTGGAATTGAAATTGAATCAGGAAACTGAATGAAAGCCAGAACAGAATTCTAATCGTTGAACTCTATTTATTTGTTTACAGACAATGAGCCTGAGCCAAGTGTACACCACTGTAATCGTCATCGCCTGCACCATGGCCTACTACAACAGTCTCAACTGCGGCTTCGTCTTTGACGACGTGAGCGCAATTAGAGACAATCGGGACCTGAGACCACATACACCAATTAAAAACCTATTTTTCAACGACTTTTGGGGAACCTCGATGCATAAGGTATGTCGAGTGCAAATCTTTGGTTATAAAAACTATCTCTTACACTAGTATGTTAGTATAATATTTTTAATACGTTTCTCAATTTAAAATCATTCACTCCAAAAAACATTTGTAGCGGTTTAGTATTAAATTGTCATAAACTTTATATACCTAACTTGAAGCCGGATAGGTGAGATATCCTTTGCCAGCACAATGTATGAAGTTTATGTTAAATCTATCCTTTAAGTGACAAGACAATTTTATGCACCAAATCACCCCCCTAAACCGATATAAGGTGTTTCTTCAACCCAAGCTGTTAAAAATGTACTTTCCAAAATATTTCTTATACCAGCTAAAAAGTGAAAGCAACTAGCAAAGCATAAAACACAATGAAAATACGAATCTTCACTGTAAAGCCTTGACGACTGGGAAACTAAGTCCGCCTTAAATTGCATTTCATATCTCCTAAACATCTTAAAAAATGAAAGTGAAGGAGTACTTAAGCCATAATTTAAGGCCCCCACCAATCACACACTCCTTCCCAAAAATGTAACTTTCTTTGATTGTTGATGAAGTAGCCTGGAAGTTCGGAGGAGAAAGAAAAAGTCCCCTGAAAAGGAACTTTCTTCCCATTGAGAGATAACATTTGAGGTCATTTCGTATTTTTATGCAATTTAGTAGGATGTTGTCTCCTCAGCCAGGAGTATAATAGTACACTGTTTTCCAAAGGGGTGTGAAGTAGGTCTCTTGGTACTTACTGTACCTGTACATACATACACACACACCAGCCTCCTGACTCCTTCAAACTCTCAACTCTTCTTTCCTATATGATATAATACATTATGCATTTCTCATGTGTTCTTTCCCTCACGCCGCTCATTCCACATATGTAATGGGAAGCTCCTTTCCCTCTGTTATTACATCTAGGCGAGAGAGGAGATACATGAGACAGGGAGGAAGTCTACATTACGGAGACGATATAGTACAGACATTGTCTTCATCCTATAAGCCGAGTAGGACTACACTTAGTACCTCGTATTGCATCTCTTAACTACATTACGGGTGGAATATGTACATAATATAATATGTAAGAGGGCTGAGGGAGTCTCTTTTCTTACCTTCTTTATTCTTTCCTCTCCATTTTTTTCTCCTCGTAGGTCTTCTGGAACCCACAATAGTTTTCATACTCTTTTTTATTTAAAAACTCCTTGACATTTATTGTCATCTTTATCTTTTTCTGCCTTTCCTCTTTTACACCACCAGCCTATTCCTACGAACTCCTCTCTGGCCGAAGATGGAAGGAGGTTAGATTTTACATATTATTATTGTAACTTTCACCCACCTTCATTTCATTCTCTCTGCACATTATTAGAGGAGCGAGAAGGAGTAGTCAGTCCTATGGAGAGACGTCTTGTATACTATTATACAGGAAAAGGTCGTCTTATTATTAGGTAGTATATGTGCTTCATAATAATAAAAAGGCTGGGGTTGCCACTGCCACACCATAATAACCACACGACACCAGGCCAGGGCAAGAATTATTCGTTTCATTTCATGGGGTGGGACGTGTATCAGTTTCGGCCTTCCTTTCTGCTTGATAATTTCAGGCATTTCTTCCATTCAGCTGGGTTTTTAGTATCCGGGCAGAGGGAGAAAAAATCTCCTAGCTTTCTGCCGGAAATGAAGCGCAACCACAGAGAAAATTTTATCTGGAGACTCTGTCATTCCCAATCCAAATCTATGTAACCAAAAATCCACGGGTTTTTTTGTACTATGGGCTCCCTTCTTTCCTACTTTCCTTATATACGATATGTGCTTAAGTTAGCCGTCTCCCCCTCTCGTAATTTCTTATTGCTTCCACGTACGTTTGAGGGAAGAGTAAAGAGAAGAACTGAATGTGACTCTGTATTAAGTCGGCCAAGTGTTAAGCTGAGAATCCGAAAAGGAATTATACAATTTAAAAGGAATGGGACTCCAGTAGTGTTGGATGTCGAAAGCATTCGCTTTTAAAGGAAACGATCGAGGGAAGCAGCTACTACAATATTATGGGAATGAGTGGTGATGAAGAGGAATGGTTTTACTTACTCCACGAAATAATACTTTTCCTTGCATCTAATTCGGATAGTTCAGAAAGTTTTAATTTAGCATAATGTAATATATGATGGTTAAATATAGCTTGATAGAAGCATTTTTCCGGCCATGATCTGAACTGGATTACTGTCACGCATTTCATATATTCGACCTGATTCTACCTATAACTGCTACATAGCTGTTAAGGTATCCATCTCGCCTGTTGACTGAAGTCAAACTTTCAATTCTTGTAAAAGCTTAGGACTTGCCTGCTCTAAACTTCGTTGCAGGATGCAGCCTTTGATGATGGAAATGGCTGCACATATGAATATCTCAAACTGGGCTTGCATTTAATAAGCTTTAGACCTGTACAGGAATTGGACTGATAATCGGTATTATTGATCTAAAGTGCCTCCGTTAGGATGGAGGGGAATTAAGAACACATTTTTAATCTTTCAAATCTTTCAATCCATGAATTTAGTAAACATCATTTCGTTTCAAATAAAAGTAAATCAGTTTCAATTGCATATTCGCCTGTCCGATTTATATTCCATTGAACGTGATTTTACCTTTAAGCTACAACTGTCATAGCCACATGTGTAAACAACCATGTTGGTTACACTTTCGTCTTCATAATCGAGCTATTTGGTCCACCATGTTTATTTTAATCCTCTAAAGCTCATCACAGGTTCAATGAGGCAGAAATGCTAAGTAAAGGTTGGAATAGAGATACGGGTACTCGTATCTATCCGGTACGGGGATGTCTCTTTGAGCAAACAGTACATAAAATGTTGAAGGATCTGCTGTACCCAGAGGAGGGCTAAGCAGGAGTATGAGCGTATCAACTATACCAACAAACGAGGACGGCAAAAAACTAGTATGTCAGCCCTGTAGTTTAGCTATGGCTGGAAAAGCTATTGAAATTGTCAATTCAAGTAAGGCATCCGGGTTTAATATATTTTTCTGAAGCGTAGATTTTGTATTACTTTTCCAAGTTCGACTGAGCGTATTTTTCAGTAGTCAGTTTCTACACTTGCACTTCACTGGGGGGTTCTAACTACATAGTAGTTTATTTCTATAGCAGTAGCAGCCATGGCATTAAATTTGTGAACCTAAAATAATATATGTGATCGAGGTCAACGCCTATGAAATCTGTGAGGTGGAAAAAATAATGGCACCAAGGACTGGTGTCAATGATTTCTCCCAGTTCAACACTTAATGGCCTTTCGTTCCTATCGTTTGCATGTAAATTGTAAAATATATGAGGAGGCAAGGAAAACGCAAGTCTTTGTGAAAGTACCTTTGCAAGGCATGCTTATGGAGAATGAAATGGATGGAAATCTGATGTGCAAAGGCTGCTAACTGCTTTCTCCGTGCAGACAGAGAGTCCCTTCTATTGCGCCTACATCATTATTTACGACACCAAGTGCCAGTTGTTTTGATGAATGTTTTCAAGCTTCATATTATTGTCAGCAGGCTTATCGCCTTTGACTTCTCTCAACTGTACATACTATTTCCTGCATACCATTCTGTCTGTACGCCTTCGTCCATACGAAATTGAAGATGGCAATTTCAACAAGACATCTAGGGCTGTAAAATGTAATGTCCTGGATTTGAAATGAAGCCAGTTCCATTGAAACCTTTTTACATATACTCCGATTGGAGAGAAATGAGTTGGGAAAATGCTGACAGTTTATACAATTTTAAAATGTCATTAAAAAAAATTAGGCTGATGCTTGTGCTGACAGTATTTGACCAGAACAGTCCAGAGGAACCATAATATAGGGTCGAAATATGTACGATTGTTAGAGACGCCTGACTCTAGTCATTTAATTCATCTTGGCTTGGTAGCCTACACTTTCATCATCGTCGTCATCGTCACAACTTCAGAACTGGTTTTCAGCTAGCAAGAAAGAGAATTGCTCTTCATTTAGATAACTCGGTGTATTTCTGGTCCGGTGCGATCTGGATGATGGGACTGGGAAGTTGGAACTCGTGTGCCTAACGACCTATTGGACCTTTTATATACAGTACCTATATATAGATAGTTTGGAGATTGATGTTTTCTGTGGCAAGACGACATGGCCAGAATCTAGCTTAGAGATTTTGCAGACAAAGCAATGACTCAAATAGAGGATATGTAGAAATAATGTTGTAGGTGTAGGAGGATCTATTTCTTCTATTCTCCCATCCTGGAGAAAAGAAACACATGAGAAACTCGTTCCTATATGTACTTTGTCATGGCAGTGCGATCATGATGATGATGATGGAAAGGGTCATATCCGCAGATCTATGTGAAAAGGAAAGCCCTCGATTTATGTCGAAATGTGAACATCCTTAAACTAGAAACGGTCGTCGGGAAATGAAAATCCAAGTATAGTCCTAAGGTACGCTACTAAATTGGTAGTTGGTCGTAGCTCTTGTACATTTAATATTGTTACAGCGGATTCTTATCCTCAAGGCTTAGTTCAATTTAAGTCAGAATCCTTCATTAGAGAAAGCTTGTGAGTTTCCTTTAAGTAGATAGTTTGTATTAGTGATTCTTATTCTAGCTAAATAATTCAGAGAATAATTGAATTACATTCCAAACACGGTGATATATCTTTAAACCCATCCTCTAAAGTATCTATTGTTCTATTAGGAATGCCACTGTTTACTTTCTCCTTGCTATGAAACTATGTCCCTCCAGCCCTCTTTAGTGGATCTCTGGCTCAGTCTTTGTCTTCAGTCTTCAAGAGAGTTTCCTACTCTCCCGATTATAGGAAATCCCATGTATATTCGTCTATGGACTCTGAGCAAAGAGAAAGTACGGTGCATTACCAGAGCGAAATGATAAGAAGGATTTTAGAGGACATTGTTTGTAGTCTTGGTTCAATTGGGATAGTCCTAATGTACATATTATGTAATCGGAAGGAGCGACTACGGCTGACATGAGTTTCATGCCCTCCATGGACTCGTCCAGGTTCCTCCATGTAATCCCATGTAACTCCATGTAATATGTAAGTGAACAAGTGTAAGAGAGTTTTGTCCAAGCGGAGTTATTATTATAGACGCAGAGGAGACAAAGTGGAATAAAGGATAAGGAATCGAGGAGAATAAATACTCCCGGGTAGTTAAGCTTTCTCTCAAGATCATATTGCTTCAGAAAATGGGCTGATCGGCTGAGGAAAGGAAGAGAGAGAATGTATTTGTATGAAGTAGACTGTATATCTTCGTAGCTTCTAGTAGCTACAGGCAGGCCGCCTCCGTCGTCCGTGTATCCAGTAGGATCTGATAATGTGTAAGTTGGTTAGGTTGGAAGTGCTGGAAGTGGAAAGCTGGGACGAGACTTGAGAGTGATAAAAGGAGAAAGAATAAATGAGCTGGATAATGTTCCACGGACCGATGTGATGCGACATACAGAGCGTACTTACTACACACGTATCTCTGACTGGTGGTGTCATGGCATGGTGAACACTTCACATCTTTTCGTCACCATTAACCCAAAGCAAAGGTTTTTCAAGGGACTTCCCCCCTCTCCAAATCTTATCCCATCAGGAATTACAGAAGGGGACATCGAAGAAGAAGGGAGTGTGTGTGTGTGTACTACACTATCTCCTGGTCACTGGACGAGGAGGAATGAATATTTTCCATCGGAACAAAACCAATCACTTTCAGAAGAGCGTTATGAAACTATTGAATGGGACCATCTATCCGCACAAGTAGTGGGAGTAGATGTATGTACACATAGTGCTAAAGCCCTGCCTGCCATGTCATCCTGCGATAGTGGAAACGGAAATCTTTAGCTGGTTTTGCTTGGATGTGGGGAGCTTGAAGCTGGTTTTGGTTTTCATTTCATTTTATCTCCGAATCTTTTCACATTAGTCTGTCACTCTGGTCCAGTTGTCTCTCTCCTAGGGCTATTCTTGCAGATTACGAACATCAAAGTAAATAGGATCTCCTGTTCCTTCCCATTAGAACTGATAGAAAAATGACAGTTTTCTGTCCTGCACCGCCCCCTTAATACACTTTCATATAATATCCCCTGTCACATTCATTTCCTTCTACTATGCTACATACATGGTGTATCGGACGATCAATTCAAGGCGGACTAAGCGTTACAAAGGTGTAGAGGATGTAAAGACATCTACAGATAGACTTTCTTAGCCTCTGTAGTTGTAAACGGTCTGATTGGACATCAGAGATTTTTTACTTCCTATTTGTTGATGCCACCTAGAAAACCAGGTAGTTGGAATGGGGAATACAAACAATATATCTAGGACAGGGTAAATGCCCATTCGGGTTCACTGGAACTTGTAGTCATTCATGAAAAGAAAAGGGCACTCTTTTACGACTTTGAAAGACGGAGTGAATGTGGTTGATGGAGGGGAATAGAAAAAGCCCAAGTGTTGAAATGAATGGAGTCTCTCAGAAAAGGGTTCAACTCGGTTCGAGAGAGGAGAGAGAAGACTAATAAACGAAAAAGTGTGTAAGAGGTTGGAGGTGCAAAGTTTAAAATGTTTATGAAAAGCCTTTTCACTCCAAACTTATGGCTTAAAACTGCACTTTTCGGAATAAGGCTGGTGGACAAGGAAATTATTTTTACTATTCAAAATCCGTTGTCGTCCCCCCCCCCTCGCTTGTGTAAGTTCGTGAGGGGAATTTATTTGGAGCTGATTATATTTTCGGGGTCTTTTGGGCGGAATAATGGAACCACATTTTCGTACCTATGACTTGTAATTCGAAATTCGTATTTAATGGACTCCTGCAGTCAACATTGCAGTGCAAAGGGATTTCCAAGATCTGACGATTGGCCATCAGGAAAGATAGGAGTTGCATGAAGAAGTGTGCACTATATATGGGTTCTTCTGAGCACTTTTTTCCAGCCTGTACATGATAAATATGAAAGTAGCCATGCGTTTGGTATAAAAGTGATGGGAAAGTGTGGTGAAGAAATGATGAGATCTGCTTCTAAGGCTGCCAGTGTCTGAAGATTCAACATCTTGCATTTCCGACTGCTGCGTGCATTCTAAAACCGTTTCTGAAAGGGAATATGCACAAGAAGTCTAACAACAGGGTTATTTCCCTACGGACAGGACAGAGATAGTAAAGCTTCAGGAAACAAATGCAAAGCTGCAGTTTGTTGTATCATCATACATAGAGGTTGGGTTGGGCTCATAGCCCATAATAGGAAATGACTGTGGTTCCTTTCTACTAAGAACACGTAAAGAGATACTGCATGTCTGTAGGTATCTATTCTAGAACTATATGTTCCTCCTAGGAAATTGTATTATGAAGTTCTAATATTGTACTGCAGAGAAGTAGTCTTCTACTTGTATAGACTCTTGTGTCTCTCGGTTGGTATTTTGTATGTGCTTTGGTCTTGGCCTAAAAGTATATTTATTGTGAGCAAGTCTTGTTGGTACACATCTCTGGAGAACGATATGAAAAGGGAAGCCAATCTTGGCTAACTCTCCAAACTCCATTGACATTAGGTGTGTAGTCTTGCTTTTAATCTTTTGGGACTCGACGTGACGAATGTCTGTAGATTTTTGACATCCGCGGTCTATCCCATATCTAGCCTTTGAAGGAGATACAAGCGATACAACACAAGTCACACATCTTAGTCGGAATCAGACAACCTATTACATACATTAAATGTACGGACAAGAGTAGGTTTTTTTGCCAGGAATACGTCAGCTTAGAAACTGCCGATGTATTGTACCTATGTACTCCAAGAGAACAGAAGCGTCGTGTTTCCACTCCACAAGCCCACAACACAAGGACGAGGAAGGGAAAGGACTGCGGGGAAAGAAATCCCTTTCCGTTTTTCTGTGTACATCTTTCTGATCCTTGCTTTCTTGCTTTTTGAAAAATTCCAATTTCATCTTGTTATTTACGACCTTTGCCTTCCCACATCCCGGCACTCACTCCAGCCCTAGCGGTACTACCACCAGGAAAAAAAACCCTACCACTTCATACGCTCTGTACTCTTATTTTGCATGTGTTGGAGTTGAGGTAAAAAATGGCTTCTTTTGTAGCAGAAGATCCTGGAAAAAAATAGTTTATGCCTTCATATCTACTTTAGGTACAGAATCCAGTCGAGTTCCTTTCTTAAAAAAATAGGCAGGGAGCAACGGGCTTGCGAGCATCAAACCCGAGGGTACCTATATGCACTTTCTCCATGCACAATTCACTTAATTGCAAGCCTGCAGTTTCCGTTGAATAATCCTTGCCTTTTTAGACTCTTGTTCTTCCTCCTGTCCTACTTCCCAAATACGAAGAAGTGCTTAAGTATGAAGTGGATGGATCTGGTTCTGAAGAATTGTATGTCGTCGTTGATAGTCCCGGAAATATTTTTTATTGCATACACCTTCTGCGTCTATATGAGGGGACAGTGCTTATCCAGATAGTATCAGTATTCAGCAGTCAAGTTTCAGGAGAGTCGGTATTTCTTTTCGGCGTGACTGATAATGATAACTTACGACTTCTCAGCATCCGCCTGCCATGTGAGGTTTTTTTAGAACCCTTTTGTCCCAACATTTACGGTTTAATAAAAACAGGATTTTGAGGCTTAAAACCCTGGCCCGGTTTGGGAAATACTGTATTTTAAGTATGTGTGTCCTTCAGTGAAGTTCCCACCACCGACGCTGACTTTGTATATTTTATAAATGAATATTTTACTTCGGTCGATTTCGCAAGACTCTTTAACACCAAAGTCATCATAAATATTTTACAACGTAATTCATGCCAGTGGTACCAGTACCATCCTCTGCTCTTCTACCATCTTCAAACCTCAAACCATTTCCATCGTCGCCTTCGTCATGGTGGTAGGTTCGTACGACTGGAAAGATAAGGGTGTATCGTGGTGAAAAAAGTCGTGAGCTTATCCCGTTGACAATTGACAATATTGTACGCGGCCTGTCTTCCTCCTTAGTTTGAAATGAAATGGGGGGTTTAAAATATGAAGGGATGAGACATTCTAAGGAATCCTCTGGGTGAGTGTATTAAATGACATCACTCGTTCAACATCACCTACCACTACACATAATGTCTTGAAAGGAATACCACAGTAGCAGTAATGCATTACGTTTTAACATTACTTCACCCGTTGGAGAGATGCTCTCGAGGCGTGTATGGAGTGTGATGGGTATGCTGTGTCTCGTAAATTGGAACTAATTTGACTACTAGTCAGCCATGGCAATATAAAATGGCATCGAAAAATTACTTGCTGTATTTTCGCCTCTTCTTGAGAAACTGATGAGACTATGCTACATCAATACGTGTTACAAGTACAACATCTCTTGGAAATAGAATGTGCAGCTGCTTTAGTTTTGGCATTAGCTGTGTTAGGTAGGACCAGGGCTTTGGAGCGACTGGAGCTCAAGAAGTTGAGAGGATTTATATTGTAAGAAAGGGTGCGTGGAGATAAATATAAAACTTTGTTGTACTTGGAGATAAAAAATTTAGAGAATGTGGAGGAGAATGTTGAGGGAAATCGATACTGCATGCTTGAACGAGTTATGGCTCCTAGTTTTCTGACACATATGTCTTCCTGTCTTTTTCACATCTTCTCTATTCTCTCTCCTTCCAAGATGCTTCTAAGACGATGGTTCCCTTGCCCCTTGTTTTTGCAACCTTTCCATCTTCCATTCACTCTCTCCATCATCAAATCCATTCCAATGGGATCGTCTCGTCTCTGGTGGGGAACCAGCCCTCACACATTCATTCCAAATCGCCTTCCCCCCGTCCACAGTCTATCATTCCTCGATGAGCCATGTCATCGGAAAGATTCTCATCCCCCGCGTATACTTTTCTCCAAGTAATAAGAAATAGGAATCATGAATTCGCCCCTTAGGTCCGTTTCAGTTGGTCGGACTTCCGTTTGACCAGAGAATATTCTGGAGGATTTGGGTCTCCTCGAGGTTTCATTTTTCTTTCCCCAAGTTCAAGGTAAGAACACATCTGTGTCCGGTAGCTGCAGTAACATCGTCCATACTGTGAATATGCGATATAGGTAATAGCTATGGCAGAAATGTACAAATGTAAGCACAGCCTTGGGGATATCATTGAAAAGATGGCAAGCATATCAAAGATTGAAGTGACATGATCTGCATACAAAAAGCTTAAGGCTTTCTAAATGACGTTTGACTTTTGCCTTTATTTTGGATAAGAAAGATTGCTCTGGTTCTTGAGGTATTTTTACCTTGAATCCTCGGTGGAAGAGGTATTAAAGTAATTTCTGCGTACGGAAAATTTAAGGATTAAGTTAAGCTATGTATCTGGTTGAGGAATACCAAACTACAAGGAGTCGTTCGGGCTGAATGGAATGGAAACTAGAAACTGGCCTTGGGGTTGGAGAGGAAGAGAGCGAGCTTGGGCTTGTGAAAGTTCCTAGTCACATTGTGCAACTTTACTTGTAGAAGTTCTGGAAGAAGTCTTAACGATGTGATTCAGAGAGTTTGTGGAAAAACCAAGTCAGAGTCAAAGCCATTGTAAAGTCGGTGCTTAAGTACACTATGGATGCATACAGAAGTGTAGCATCGCCAGCATCAGCATGTTTCATTATACATATACATTATGTTGGCTTAGAATAATTAATGGATCCCTATCCTTCTGATGAATGTGTCTCCCGGCATAGTCAACTAATCGATTTCAATTTACGAGAAGGTTCTCCGGCTTCTGTAGTCTTTAATTCATTGGACATTAATCCCTGACAATGGTCCATTTTATTACTGACCCTTTGAACTCATTATATAAATACAATGGAATGAATAAGAGTATAAATTTATATTCAGCTTCAAATTGTCCGGTTGTACAGCTGAATGAGATGTGTGTACCGACAGAGAGTTGTTTCAGATTAATGCTGTGCTGGGAATTTTATTAAATTAAAATAATTGTAATTGCAATTAGAAAAAAACAAAGAAAATGGGACCCGTTTGTGCAGTTCAGATATTCAGCCCACTACGCCGATTTATCAGATTAGATAATATAATTTGAGCTATCTGCAGCAAACCGTCTATTTATGAAACTTTATTGTATTGATGAGTGGTTGATTTACCTATGATTAAGATAAATAATGTTTTCCATGCAACGACATCAACATTACAATTATTCAGCGCATTAGTAGTTCATGTATCCTAAATAGTAATTATTTCAAAGCCATTAAAAACGGAGTACAATTCATGTTTTTAAATGCAATTTGGCTAATAGTTTTTTGTGTGTTTGTTTACAGGAGCAGAGTCACAAGTCCTACAGGCCCTTTTGTGTCCTAACGTTTCGTTTCAATTACCTAATTCATGGACTGGAACCTTTGGGTTATCATCTAGTTAATGTCGGACTCCATATTGTGGTGTGCGTGCTGTACTTCAGGTAAGCGGTTTCAGTAATTTTACTCAAATACACGAGCTAATTCTTTTTAATTTTGTTAAACACACCTAGAAGCAAAGGTCATATAATATGCACACGAACTTACTGATATTCTAACAGAGACGAATGCTATTTATATCTGTAGCATCATCATAACGAAAGTTAGAATGGTGGATGAGTATGCATATATTGTGAGTTGAGGATGATGGGGGCTGTGTTTTGTAGGAAAAAAATAGTTTCCTCCGTCAAAGACGAGATGACTTATTTTTTGGAAATAAAGATTTGTCTGGAGTGAAAGTTGAGAAAAGATTGATCCTAGGGTAAAATAACTGACATGTCTTTTACCAAAATGATGAGTTGTTTTGAAAAAGAACATAACACTTGACTAGAGCTCCTTTGGCCGAATCAGTGGAGCAGAGAAGGATGAAAAATGATCTTATGGAAAATAGGAGCATCAAAATGCCGACATTTGAAAGTAATGTTTCTTCAATTTATTTTACAGACTGTGTACCATGTTTCTACCCGAATTGGGAAGCTTCGTAGCTGCGATTCTCTTTGCTGTTCATCCAATCCACACGGAAGCTGTAAGTTGTACCCAAGTTTTGGATATTTTGACAATTCCGGCTTACAGTGATGTTACCTGTTATTGCTTTTTTAGTCTAATTCCCTTCGTGCAGTGGCAATCTAAAATACATTACGAAAGCCGATTACTTTTCCTTCGGTGACTTGTTTCTCTTAAAAACAAATCCTTCTACTCATAAAGCCATTATATTTATTATTCTAAGATTTTCTTTGGTTAGTACATATTGCTAATACTCTTTACAATCGTACGGGTCCAAATCCGCGTGATTGTCCTCCATAATCGTTTTCTTATGAAACATGGTTCATGTGCATAAATCCCTCAGTTTCAACAGCCATATTTTTCTCGTTTGCTTGCAAAGTTTTAATTCTGATAAGAAGCCGCACAACCTCGGAGCTAAAGGTCGTCATAGTAGAATCAAATCAAGCAGGGAAATTCATCACGGATTTCTACTTCTGCAAACTATTAAAGTGCAACTACTTTCTCCTAACCCCAAGCACTCTCATAAAAAGTACATCTAAAGTAAACGTAAAAGGTATTTCGGCATTACAACAATAAGTGGCCACCAAGCACGCTAAGCCAGGAAAATTGCACAGTTTTATGATGATAAAGTGAAGTGATGTTTGAAGGTTGAACTATTTCTCCACAAATAAGGCTGTTATTAGTTCAAAGAGCATAAAAAGGCCAGTATAGGTTTGATGAATTACTTTTACGACTTCATATCCGTAATAATAATGGCGTTGAATGTAACGGGAGATTGGGAGTCCAAAAGGGATAAAAAGCACAGAACTATCTTCTGTTTAAGAGGTAGACTATCGATTTATTGGATTTTATTCACGTCGCTTCATCCTAACAGCATTATTCATCTTGGCCACCGTCCATCATATCAGATATCAGGAAGACGGGGAAAGTTTCGTATAGTTAGTGTGTCTGGAACGGGGAATAGGTTTTTAAGGGATACTTCCCCATGAAAAAGAAGGGACCAGAGGGATTCCATGTACGTACGGTCATCCTTCAGCCGACGGATCCATTCAGTTATAAATGGGCTTAGATGAAGCTTCCGTCAAGAAGTGTCAGAGTCTCTCTTTCGCACTTACTGAACTGCCACATAGACACATACATCGGCGTCTCTTGTTGTCTTACTATGTGAAACAGATACGTGTAACAATATTCGCATAGGAAGTTGAGTTTATTGAGGGCTGGGATGATGTCCCGATATAAAAGGCCTATAGTATCTGTAGAGAGAGAGAGGCTGGTGAAGTGGGAGGAAAGAAAGCGATGCGATCGTGCATTTATACATGAAGCAGTGGCTGGTCGGATGTCGGATGGATGAAAGTAAACGTGACAATGTATTTTGTGGAGGGCTAGTCTGTTCAAATAGAGTTAATAGGGTGGGAGAGGAGGGCACATGATATCGACGACTTTATCATCAACTGACACTCTCTTGATCCGAAATGAATCGTGTCCTCACTCCTTGTCCTCAAATTCTTTGTCATCCTCACCCTTTGTCTCCATTGTCATCCACCATCCAGCTATGTACATCCAATCATCCTCATGATCCTGATGGTTTAGAATCCTAATATCTTCCGCTCTTCCGATGATAGCATAGACAACAGGGACTATCACCAGTCAAACAGGCTCTGAGCCTTTTAAGACCCTCAAAACCGGTATAATCAATCAGTATTTAGCCAGCAGTATTTGCAAGGTTTAAAAGATTACAGGGACCCACTGCAGATTCACGTTGTCCCAGATTGAACGAGAAATCTGAGTAGGTAATTATTTCCGTGAAGATAATAAGTTCCTTGACTTCCTTGTCTGGCTTTCACCGACTCCATCATTAGGAGATAAAGCTGGGAGGCCGACATCGGAGAAACACAAACAGAGACTCTAACTTTCTGCTTTGATGCCAAAATGTTGTAGTAACAAATATATTTTTATTAAAGAAAATTGGCAACAAACTTGAGGGCTTTAAGCCAATTCTTTTGTACTGGAAATGAATTAATAAAACAATATCTACTAACAAGACAGACAGACAGACGGACGGATGTTGAGATGAGATGAGTGGAACTGGCTGAAAGTTCCCTTTGAACTGTCAATGAAAGCCTGACTGGAGGATGTTTTTAGTTTATTCTGGAACATTTTGGCCCAAAGTGTTCTTTCTGAATAAAACCTATGCCGTCGTATGTGCTTGTACAGCGGTTGGTGGTGTGTAATAACACTGCAGAAAATCTTGATCAGCATCAACACATAAAACAGAACATAATGCAACCGCTGGAGAGAAGACGATGAGATGAATGAGATAATTTTATTACTCTACGAGCTAACTAGATTTTGGCCCTTTCATGCTTTTTAAGTTTCCTTTTTCCAGACAGATAACTAAGGGCGAACAGGCTGTATTATAACACACTGGAGAACTGTATTGAAAATTATTTCTTAGACAAGGAGATCCAACAACTCCCAACTCCGATATTCGAATAGAGACGCGATCTCCTGGTATTAAACCATCCACATGTGTATATTCTATATCCGCTTCCTAAATCCTTATTCAAAACTAAAGCTCCACGACCATATATGGCTTTAGTAAAAGCAGCTTTCCCTGGCCAAATTGTAGTCATACGGTTGCCCATTGCAGGGCCACAAAAAGAGCAGTAAAATCTGCGTCAAGCATTTGGAAAGCTTAGACAACTTTGATTCTGTTTTGTGTAATCATTTCACTCTTCCGTGAATCCAGAAAGGATCCATATTTTTATTTTTAGTGCCCATTTGATTAAGCATAAAAACCTCTGAGCCTACTTCGAATTCATCTCCTTTTATTTCCCATTTATTTCCTCATAGAACTCCCTTAAATGCTTAAATCCTATTGAATCGCTTACCCTTATTCTCATTCATACTGTATGCCGTCCGTAGTAGTTCTTAAGATCCACTTAAGTAGAAAGGAATACGGCGAAGTAAAACCACAGCTTCACTAGGGGTGTACCCTTCCCATTTTATTTCCTCAGTAATTAACCAACTGTTTAGAAAGGCTCTTTTAAATGAAACAAGATGTCAATCGCAGAAAAATCTGCCTTATGTTCCATGTTTAGTAATAACATAACGTAGCTGCCCCTTAGCCAGCAGCTCTAAATAGTTAGCTTGACGATGTTGGATGTTAAAGGGAAGACCCTGTCTTGAGTTGTAAATATTTGTAACACTTGAACATTATTTCCGAAAGGCATTCGACATTCTATGAAATGAGTTTGGAACTCAGAACAACATTAGCATGAAAATATGTTAGTGGGTGGCAACAAGGAAAGTTATAGGGTAATGTAACGACGAAAGAGCATAATTTGGGACCCAGACTGGTGAAGCTGTTTTAAAGTCTAGGACTTGACGAAAATGAGATATATTATGTACACCACTTCCTTGTGAAATGAAGACAGTGGATTGTATGCATGTTGGAGCGTGATACATATAACTTCATATAAGTCACCCCATTACAAACTGAACTACCCAACCTGTATTAGCGCTGTAACTGAGTAATATGAGGACGTTCACTTTAATTTAGAAATAAGGTATGGGAAATGATCTGACATGGCTTTATGTGGCTCGATAAAATTTTATGGTTTTCATTTTCCAAGGAAATGTCTGACGAACACTCTACAATTCACCAGAAATAGCTACCTTCCCTTGTGGTCCAACTCCATCCTGAATTCTGTTGTCTCTGTTGAGTGTGTTGTAACTTGTAGCATATTAAAGTCAAGATGAAACTAAGGAAGACAGAAACATCATTTCTCTTCTATATTGTTCCAACAGTTAATTACACAAGGAAATTTTACTACGCAAGAAATTTCCCGTGTCCTATGCTTTTTCTAACGACAACATTAAGCGTCCCCGTAATGGAATAACTGTTTAGACTTTAGGAGCTACTTAGGCAGAGGATGCCGGCTTAGACCAGCTTGGGTACATGCTCACCATCTTCCAATTGCATAGGATGCTGGCTTCATATATTGGTTGGTGACGAAAGTCTGTACTTGCACGCGATAACGTCTAGCGTCACACATGCATATCTCCCATTATGAGCTTGAGGATTAGGAGACGACACATTCCGCATCGCATGACTAAAGATAAGTGCGAAGGAAAATGGCCGAGACAAGTAAAAGTAACTGATTTCAAGTCAAGAAAAAATCCCGTCCCAGGTTGCACTAGAAGTCATTTGGAACATGTGATCTCGTCCTGCACACTTAATTTCTGCATTTGATTTTAGCCCAAGTGGGTACTTACAATCAAGGCGACAGCTCTGCTTTATGGTAATTAAGGAGCCTTGGGTAATTTTAATTACTTTAGAAACGCACCTGGTGGACATTCCAGCTCGTTTAGATCTCAGAACTTTTCTTGAGTAGCAGAACTACGGGTACTCAAATTTTACGTTTTTTGACGGAAATTGTATTTTCCTCCAGTCTTGGCTAATCCTAGCTTCCTGCTGGAATAAGTTCGGGTATCCAATCTTGCGTCTGAAATAAATAAAAGCTTGTTGCATTGCACGAGATTACCTTTTAAATCACACTTTCTTACCCAGTTCTATGCACTCATATCCCTCAGCAAATTCCTTATGTATGTATTCAGCCTCTCAATCTTCATTTTGTTCAATTGGATGTGCAAGTAAACGGAAAAGCTGTCTTCGAAAACCATGAAAAGTTGTCCATAGCGCCCTGCATGTGAATGGGATAAGCATGAACAACTCCCACCCAGTCTATGTGATCTCGTGTCGATAAGTATTCTGGGCAAAGTCGGCCGTAACTTAAGGGAAAGTCAAGTTACTTTCTTGTGTCTGGTTCGATGGTTGGTGGGCCCGTTGGTGTGAGCCGTTGGTTATGACGCCAACACGCAATCATCAAATTTAGCAGTTAGGTCATCGCTCGACTTTCCTTCTTTTCACTAGAGATAAGAGTTTTCTATTTAGCTTGAGAGCCCCTTCCCAGAAAAAAACTCTTTTCTCCCTTAAATGAGCATCCAGTCTGGAGCAGTCGTAACGGTTTTATTACTTGAGTCTTTCCTAAGACAGAAATTAGTTTGAAATGAGCTTTCATTCTTTAACCATTCTATTAAATAATTATACAACCTCCCTTCCTATGCATCCGCCCGCCCTACCTGTTTTCCTCCTCTTACCTTTTTCATCCGTAAGTTCAAGTTGCCATCAACGAATGCACAAAACCATGTACCTACTCACCTTCACCTTCTGAATGACTGTTATGAAAATTGTATTTTCTACGCTGTCAGATTCCAACTCCTTAAAAAAAATTGTTAGTGCTAGGTACGATGCAGAGGAAGTGGGTCTTTCCAGGCGAAAGCTAGGATGATCAATGGCAGCTTGTTCATTGCGAACAGGGTGTCGTCAATTAGAAGGCTAATTGTGTTTGTCAAGCTGGAAAGTAATCATAGAGAGGACAGACTATGTAATATATAACAGCTCAGTCCTGGTACAAGTATAGAAAAGCAGTGAAAGTGAAGTAGTCGTCGTGGTAGTAGTACATCTTGTGTATTTACTTATGACCAAGTTTCTTTATGATGTTACATTTACAACACAGATTTTGATGACAGGATGGTGGATGATATATAAAGTTTCTTGTACAGATAGCTCTGTATAAGCGTAGCACTGGCCCGACTGGGCACCCATCATACAAGCTGGCTTAGCCAGCTAAATCCGCACCAAACAACTTTCCTACTTTCCCCTTGTACCAGTGAAGAGTTATTTTAACATCCTTTTCATCCGACTCTTCCATGTAAAATATGATGTACGTATACGCACATCTTACGCTTGATGTAGTACTCATAAGTTAGATAGGGATTTAATACGAAATATTATAATCATATCAGTCTACCCTATATATGTACCTTATACCCTTTCTGCTGCATTTGTTCTACTCGTCTTATGAAAAGGAGTACATTCTACTCCTCGTTTTCAAACACTGGCCTAGGATTTATAACCATTCTCTGTGGTTTTTGATTTGCTGCAGGAAATTTAATTAGCGTAGCTATAAATCATTCCGAGACCTGGAATGTGTAGGTGGTCCTTCCTCCAGTAGGTACTAGGTGGGTACTGGGAAGTCAGGGAAATGTGTCTGGGTATATGTATTATTGGCTTTATTTTTAGCCCCTCAAGATTATAGGGGATAGGGTGGTGTGGGAATGAATACAGTAACCAACTTTCCTTCCATCCATTGGGAAACTGCGTAACTCCTGACTTTTCTCCGGGCATCAACTTCGCCCAAGCTATTTTATTGAAGAAAGGCTGCACAAAATATTTCCCATAACTTTCTCACTATTATTTGCTCGGCGAGTCGGAGATCTATCTTTTCCCATTGATACATAAATCTACAAAGCCAAAGGGAACTGACGGGGCCTAACCGAAACGGAATTCAGGACCCCTGCTAGCTGATGTATTCCTTATGTCTCATTTCATTTACTTCCTATCCTACTAATCTTCCGCCTTGACTCGCTTATTATATTTCATCCTGTGTCATGCAACACATAAAACATGGGACCTACCAATTAATCCCTTATATTAAACTAGCAACACAACACAGCGCACATTTCCAGCTCATCCATCCATACTGCCTATTTCCTATTGTGGAATAAAATTACCTTTTGAATTTTTGACTTTAAATCTGGACAGTGGGGGTTATGAGAAGTTAATTGTGTGATAAAGTCCCGTTTTAATTTTCGGATTTCCGAGTATCATCCTCCCAGACTCCAAGTAATGATAATCCGAGGGCAGAGGTTGACTTCAATCTGAACGTTAAATGTAAGGAGATAAAAATTTAATACCGAGTCTAATAGTAATGGAAGAATTTTAAGGAAGAAAGTGTGCATAATGCTCCTAGTTTCATTTCATGATAAAGCAATATGGAGTCTATTCACAGTTCTGTTGGAAATGGCTTTGAGTAGTTATCTTTGCTGAACACGCACATTACATTACTGCTTTCTGTTGCATGTCCCTCTTGCGATCCCTATTCACTATTATTGGTTGTTTTTGATCCTAATATTCCTCCCTGTGTAGCCGACTACTTTTACAATGAAATGAAACAGCGGGGACCAATAGTTATCTTAAGTATGTAATTTCATAAAATGTCTGTGTGATTACTGATAAGGTTGATTCAGTTCATTGTCGAAATTAAGTATCATACATTCGGGACTCTCTCTGTCTCTCTCCCTCTGTTTCCCTGCAACCTCTGTTATTATTCTCGTAGCACACAAAACAAATACTCTATTAGAAGACAACGATTCTAACGAAATTAGTGCAATTTGGCATTCTTTCCATTTATTCAAAGGAAATGTGTAGGATTCGTTTCAAAGTAAGTTTCATCAGACGGAGTTGGTTGGTAGTCCTCCTGGTATTTTTCAAACTTTGTTAGAATGGCTTTGCTTTGGTAATGTGATGATGAGGGGGTATACACTTTCGGAAGTTGTACGAGGGACACATTTTAAATTGACCTTATTAACTATCACGTTTTCCCTACGCTTTCCTTTTTGTTTCTCTTATGAGACATTATTTATGCTCAAAGAAAACGTAATCAGAATACATTTTAGGGCTACAAGGATTTGATTATTGTCGAAACATGAACTTAATTTTTTCTGCAAGTATAAGTTTACACAAGATTACAAAAATGGACAATTATCCATACAATTCTTAAAAAAATGAAATTCGCCGCACTTGAAACTACAGTTTCTTATGAAATGATTTCAATTTCGGAACTTTTTAGGGGAAAAAGAATAACTATTCCAACTGTCAAACCATTACTTTCTCTCTGGTCGTTTTCTTGAGTTGGCATTGGGAATATGAGGACTGAGTGGTGTGGTTCAGTGGTTTAGTTCGATTGGCAGTGGTGGAAGCAGCTGAGTCTGTATAATACGTCTTATGAAATGATACACGTCTGCTTCCCAAGACAGCCGATTCCGAGCCCGTATAAGAAGGTATGCAGTGTGTGATGACATTTTTCCAAAGTCAACATCTGCTTCCTGGAGACATTGCAAAAGAGATTAAAGGGGCACAGCCCAGGAGCATAGGAGATCTGCCTTCCATGAACTCTATATTTCTTGTGGATAAGCACAAGTCACAAAAATATTTTATGAGTATCTTTTCCCATATCTACTCTGCCCAGTCATCCGGACCTATGAGCCTGGCATGGTTGAACCTGCAGGTTGTAGGTGGTTCCTGGCTGAGTATTATATCAGAGAAAGGGATACGAAATAGATCCTTGTGCATGGATAACTTAACAGCACGCTCATCTTTTATGTCTTTCCCTTTATGTGAAATAGCCAACGTTGCATTCATTTCCTCACGAAATGAATCCTTTTTCTCATGAATGTATGCTCTAATGAAACTTATGCAAAGTAATTTTAACACTAGGTGTAATAAAACTTACATCAATCTTCTCAAACCCTCCGTGATATATTCCTTCCTCAATGCCACTTTCCCTCTGACTGTCTTCGTCTCCATATGAGCGGAAATGTAGTAGAAAGTCCCCATGATTATATATACATAGCTCCAAGGGAGAAAACCTTTCTGAGTGTCAGTTGAAAACAAGAATTTGAACCAGAAGCTTCAACTTCCAAGCCTCGGGTCACTCTTTGTGGTGGTTTTATGAATGTTGTGTGACGACATGCGGATGTGGATGGAGTAAGATTGCTTTTTTGGCTTAAAGGAAAGCTCCAGAAATTGTTTGATGCTCTGGATCAAGTTGAATTTGAATTCTCAGGTCTGTCCCTAAGCGCCCTTTTCACATCAATTCAGAGGTCTTGAACAAAAGTACATGCAGTAGGACGTAGTAAAACCGTATGCTTATGCAAATGTCTTTCAACCCTTATGTAAGAGGATAACTGATGAAAATGGATACTCCGAAGTTTTTGTATGTTGTAGAAAAAGGCAGAGGATAAGATGTGGGAGAAAGTGCAAGATTTTGTTCTCCCTTAAATTGTAACTTCTGTGATTATAATGATTTCATGACACGATTGACGCAGAGTAGTGAAAATTGTGACTCTGCTTTCCATGTTTATGCCTTTGCAAACAAGGAGAGGAAGGAAGAGACAGATTCTATAAATTGGGAGTAGTTGTTAAGAGATTATTTTACGTATTTACGTCTACAAGTTTTACTTCTAAGCCAACAGGCTTACCTTCCGTGTTCGTGATAGGATCAAGAAGTCATGTCTCTTTTAGAAAAAGGCAAAAGCCTCGTGTCTCGTTTCTCCAGCCAATTTTATCCTCTTTTTAGGCTGACTTGTAGGGAGTGTGAGCGGAAGATAATTTGACCGGAGATTTACAAAAGGCATCTATTCTAATTAGGAATAATAAAAGTCAATTTCCCTCGTTACTTTCCTCGGGTCAACTGAGCGAGTTAGCACGCATTTTTATCCTCCACCACTGCCACACTACTCCTTCGATCCCATTAAAACAAGGAGGAAACGCAGAGGGAAGATTTGTGTCTTTCCATTCCAAAACAGATTCTTTTGAAAAAAATACGAGTAATCGGCCCTACGTTTGTTCCCAGCATTGGAATAGGTACGAACGACCCACATCTCTGAGCTCCTTCTTTCTAAAGAAGTATATAAATGTTGTTTGGGCAAACAAGAAGGCCAGAGAAAGATTACTCCGACTGCACTATACCTTACGTTTACACTGCAAGTTCGGATCAGGATTTTTTCGGATGCATTAGAGCATCTCCTCGTCATGGTCTGACATGAAAAGGTGAAATTCTTACTTTGTGTATATGTGTATATGTGTATTGTTATGGCTGAAGAAGTATTCCCTGATGAAAAGTTTCCATTAGGCAGCGGAGCTCAATAACTTTGACATTCTTTCCATGTACACACCTACTTTGTAAGTAGGAGCTGAAGAGAGGAAAGGGTAGACAATAATATTATGGGCTTTTTGTCTCCAACCATCTGCATTTGCTAGGCTTTTTGTGCTGGGATGGAAAGAGCTTTATATAGCTCCTCCGGTTTCAGCGTCCTAACTGAAGTATAAGCCCCGCAGTGAGTGAACTGATGCGAGAGAGTGGAAGATATCGTAAAGGATGTAGGAGGATGAGACTTTTAGTTTTAGCTCCATAGATATAGATAAAGGACAAAATCGGGCTTAGAAGCTAAGATGGTTGATGAAAATGATGCGGGAAGATAGTTGTCTGGAAGAGCGAGATGTATTGTTTTATGTAAGTGAAAAGTGTGGTTAGACTGGAGGACGAAGTCGATGCTCCGTCTGTAGAAAATGATGCACCTCCACCATATCCGTATGTAGGTATATGGTGGAGGTAGAAGGAGGAGTAGTAGTGGGAATGAACTTAGAATCCACACAGGATTCCTTCATATACTGGTATGTAAGGTATATTTATATATGATGTATACTGGAGGATAAACTTGTGAAGAAAGAGGTTTTGTGTGTAAAGACGAAGTCTCTCTGTAGGATGGGAAGCCGGGAGCCAACTCTGGGGAAAGTCCTCCTGACTGTTGGTAAAAATTTATCTGTGCATTACATACTTTAACTTGACTCTCGTCTGAATATTCGATAAGGCTCTAAACGTCAAATAATGTGGCTCCCCATCAAAATAAATTATGCAGGATTTGTGAAAGGGAAAAAGGTTCTGGGAATCCAAATATTTTTCTAGCACTAATGCATCCCACCTCTTTACATCATTTCACTTCACGCTTTTCTACTCCACATCAGCTTCCGCAATTGACTTCACTGGGATCTGCTGGTTCTTCTGCTGTGACGGAGGGAGTTCAGATACGTTCCACCTACTACAAAATATGCAAGATCTCATACAAACAACACCGTCGACAGATAACCCACCACCTGACTCATTCAGTGTGTACACTCCGTAGATTATAATGCTTTCACCGCCTAGAAGCCCTCCTCCGTCAGTAGTACTTAATCTATACCTTCTGCATCTATAAAAGTTATCAAGTGTAATAGTGCCTTTGCCCCCCAGTTGTTAAGAAATGGGCGAGGCTCACCTCTACCGTGTCACTTGGGAAATCTTGTTCCAATTTCTGGTTCTGCCCCTTGTGGTTCACCGCTACCAATACTCTACACCCTTACCACTACTCCACTTTTACCAACTTTACTTCCAAGCACAGACACGGGTGGTAGAGTTTCTGAGCATATAGCGTCGTCCTTACTCACCGCAGTTTTAGTTTAGTCTGCTTGAGTGGAATCCTATATGCCCGAGCAAGAGACATCCTCATAATTTCTTCACCCTTAAAGTAAAAGGATAGTGAAAGTAACATTGTTGACTTTTCCAGAGGTTTTTAATTTCTATTTCACAACAGTACATAAATCATAGGGTTTGTGATAGAAAAGGACAGGAGGGTATTTTAGGCAGTCACGGTCGCCCGTGTTGCCTTTCTGTTTCAAGTATGTAATATTACTTGACACACTCTTGAGGTTGTTTCGAGCCTTTTTTATAAGTTCTTTATTGGAACTGGTGTAGCCAGTTGGTTGGGCTTGGTTCTATAGCTTCTATGTTTACTTTTCAACTTTTCGGCTCAATCAAATACCCAACCCGGACTCTGAGTCTGAAGAGCCCTGGTGACTTCACTTTCACTGTGAGAGGTGGACGTGCATAAGGCTTTTGCGTGATGACCAAACGAGAACAAGGTTTGTGGTCTGGCTTCACTTCATTTCCTAATCTAGTTTGCTACACTCTAGAAGACTGGTGGAACATGATCAGTTGATCAGGCGGGTAGGAAGGTGAGTCTTGTACATCTCGCCCTAACGGGTATGTGTGTATGTGGGGCTCTTAAAGTGACCAGTAATTACCCCTTTTGCGTGAGTTGTCCCATGTAATCGGCGATGGTGAAAGTTTGCGTGTTTTCCATAGCCATGTGCTTTCATGCCGTGACGCCTTCAAATGTAGTTTACCTGAAGAGCCTGTTCTATACGATTTACTCACCGATTCCTCTCACAAGGAGCTTAACGACTTGACTAATTCTCATGTAGCTTTAGTGCTTCTCAAGGAATTCAACTCCAAATTATTTCTGCACGCTATTTTCCTATTCTCAACCAATTTCTAGATGTTGTTTCATTGTTTGTTGGAGTAGGGATATCCCACAACCAATTCTGATTTTTCTATACAGAGCAAAACATTTTGGTTTTTACACTGTACCTCCATAAATCCCTTGGTAAAAGTGTTTCAAATAATGTTACACTTCCAGGCGTTTCAAGGAGGGCAACTATTATCAAGCTGATAATAATTCTGTCACTAAAAGTTGTTTAAATGAGCGAGAATTTTGATCTATATTATTTTCAACCAACCGATGGATTAGACTTTAGTAAACAAAATATTATATCCTTATTTAACACGACGTGATGAGCAGTTAGAGTTCAAAACGCCAAAAGTGCACGTCTGACATACAGTCATTCGTTATCTATCTTCTAGCTGTTCATATCATAAACATACCAAAAACGAAGATCTTTCTTTCCGCCGAGAGCAATATACAAGATACGTGATTTGGGTCAAGCCAAGAAATCTTACGAGTACGAGTCTACTGGACTAAAGCATATACTTGGCATAGCTATAGCCAGTTCGCACAGCATTCTTAGCAGTTGCATACGACTGAAGAAACAGCAAGCTTGAAATGTAATAATTAATGTATCAAGCTCTAAAGCATGTTGTAGCAGTTAAATTTATTGCAGTGGCAATCTCTTATAGTGTTTGGTTCTAAAATTATACGCTACTACAAATGATGTAGAATGAATTGCATGAGATCTTTGATTTGTCGTTGGTTTATTTGTTGATTTTGGAATTCTTCTTCATTTTATATCTGCCAGCTTGGAAATCAATCTTTATACACGCAGGTACACAAACAAACCGTGGTGCTATAAACGGAGAAAGTTGTCGGTCGTATTTTATTCAATTCAATTCAATCCGTAAATCCACCTCGACATTTTTTACAAGCCCATGAAAATCAAAAGTGGTTGGTTACGGGATATTTTAGATGTACCAAAGTTGAAAACCAGTTGAAGCTAGTAAAGATCCAGTGAGCCGTTTAATGCTTTCTCTACGTCAAGCGACATGGATGGAATTTCGAATGTAGAAAAGCCAAAAAAATAACTGTTTTCCGATAGTAGCAGTTTTGGAACATCCTTCGTGATTTTTTCGATTTATCTTAGTGATAGAATAAAGGTGTGTCGTAGATTGGATGGAGGATCGGTACGCACGACAACTATGGTCCTTTATGGCATTAATCACTCCCGAGACATGTGCTATCAAAAAAAGAAAATTGACATTACCTCAATGTTTTTTTCCCAGTCCAGACGAAAGTAAAGGAAAAAGGCTTAAAGAGTTGTAGGAATAGAATATCAAATTCTAACTAACTATCACGTATGCAGTATGCCTCTCACATCTACACCAGAAACAATCAGCCACCCCTAAAACATCGAAATTGGGTTACCCACCAAAGCCATTTGAGCACTCCACACACTCAAGTCAAGCTTATCTTTGTTTAGCATCACCAGCAGTGTTTTAGTTTGATGAGCCCAGTATTTTGACAGTTGAGACTTGAAGAGGAATTTCCTTTGATTCCCAATAAATTCATACATCATATGGATTTTCCTCCAAAGTAACATCTTTTCCATCGGGTAAGTAAGCCCATCAGACCTTAGCAAATTTCTCACACCAGCAGCAGAAGAGGAAATCAGTGATGAATCTGGAGAGGAAAATAGGAAGGAATGTTCATTGTGAATCCCAAGGCCATTCATCCTCTCGTATCAACATATTGGGGTGTCTACTTGTCTTTTCTCTGAAGATTGGGCGTCTTGGCTGACTTCCTTCCATCTCTTGCTTATCAATAAGAGACAGAAGGGGAAAAGTATATTAGAATTCAGCAGCAGCATTAGTTGTTCCAAAGGGAGAATCAGCAGGAGAGAGGAACGTGTGTCCCAGGAAGGCAGAAAAAAATAAGGAATTTGTAACGATAGAAAAGTGTAATGTGGCTCCGCTGGGTTTTTCCTGAGTGATCAATCTGTAACCTGTCTTCCTTAGTCTTTTGTGCATTTCATCGCTATCACTCTGTCGCCCTGTGTCCCATCTTCTTCCCAGTCATTCTGCAAATGTATATCAGAGAATTCAGCATCGGCCTTCCAATAAGTCCTTTCCTCGGCTCAAAGCCAGCAGCATTGGATCCACACACATCCTCTGAAAACTCATCACTCACACGGTTGATCCTCCAAACCTCCTCTTATTAGAAACGTCTTGGGACGGTAGATATAAGAATGCCCATACCTTTCCAGCATTATTCTATTCCGCTCCGATTTTTTTTTCTATCTGGATGGCCCCCACCGGTAAAGGTCTTATTAGAAGACATCACCAACAACTGCATTGGCTTCGCTGCCCTTCATCTCGCGTGGCCCAATCCCATCAGCAAATGCTAAAAACAAATCGAAACCTTGTCTTTCCATGATCATCAATCTCGATTAAAGCACAAAAAACTCATCTCCTGTGCTAGCCTAACTGAGCACGACTATCTCGCATAAGGGCCAGGAGGAAGATTGTACCTTTGGAGAAAGTCATGCTACTTTTTTTTATAAAATTGTATTGGAAATGTACAGCTTTACATTGCCGGTAGAAAGCCCAATTTTGTGTACCAATATACAGTTGGAATTGAAAGCTGGATTTCGAAAATTGGAAACCTTATCGATAAATTCGATAGAGGTACATACTTGGTCATGGTTAGCAAGGTGGAATAGAATCCTTTTGTTCAGATATGCAAACGGAAACCTCCCATGTGTAGATCATGATTGAAATGGACATGAAATCTGAAGGCTAATCAGTTTTGGCCTGACTCAATTTCACCCAGCTTCTTTCATTTCCTGGAAGATTTCTGGATTTTTTTTACGAGCGATGTAATCTCTATAAACCTTGATATGTTTAGCCAATATCCCAGAATGGAGAAAGCTAAGATATCACAACAACAACTGTTTTTTGATAACTGGTGAAGCAGCACAACTTGTAAACAGTCTGGCTTGTAGACCCCGAGCGGCTTGTCGTAAAAATCCAAGAGATAAATTGACTTTCATCTTCATGTTATATATATATATTGCGTTCCCACTCATTGTAAAATGATGAACAAGGTAACGAGTTTTGGATGACGCCGTTTCATTAATGCTCGGAAATAAATCACGGTTGAAACAGCTGTCGTTACAGATCTCTTCTGCCAAAGGACACCATTTGTTCGTTGGGATGTTCTTCAAGATTCTTTCTGAATATAGTTTTTAAAACATCGTGTGAACATTACATTTCCTAATGTGGGCTTTAAAAAGTATAAGCAACATATTTCCTGGATGATATGTTCCAGCTGTTTGGCTTGTACAGCTACTTTTATTTGTACTTGTACAACTCTAAAAATTCATTCCACAGTCATATTGTATGCAATTTCATATTCCAACTGTTATACTGTAAGTGAAAGTGGTTATGAAAAAAAATCCATCAAGGAAAAGTAATTGCATGACGACAGGCTTAATGTTTATAAATTCTAAAGTCATTTTAATTTAGTACTTATTAGTACTTTCCCCCACCTCCTTGCTTTAAATTGTAATGACTAAACCGTGTGCTTATCTTATTTACAGGTGACTGGTGTCGTCGGTCGAGCGGAAAGCTTGTCCTCAATTTTCTTCATTTTGGCGTTCACCACTTACGTGAAAGCTACTTTGAAAAGAAACCATACGGGTATGACTTTTATTTACGTTACATTAATGTAGAAACAGCCTTTTGGAAAGTAAATGAAGAATTACAATTCTCACCCTGCCCTCGCACGTATTCCTGTAATGTTAAGTAATATTGAGGCAGACTTAATTTGGAAAGCAAGTGTGATAATTTGCAAATTGTCTAATTTGAATGGGAGCATTTTTCAACCCTCCAGGGAGTCTCTTGATAAGACAGAGTGAGATTGACAGGTTGAGCCTAATTATGCCAGCAGGACGAGCGTCGTCGGGTAATTTGTGCCTCTGGCTGCAAGAAATTAAAAGAGTGGCGAAGGAATAAAGGGCAATCAGCGATTATTGTGATTGAAAAGGACAAATGATGATGACTAACTAAGTAGAACATGCAAATGAGGGAGGTGAGACCCGAGGAAGATTTATCATTGGAACTGTAAACTAAAATCCAGAAGCAGGATGTGAGTGAGCGATCGACGTCATTAGGCACGGGTAAATTAATCATAAAAGCCTTTCGGAAACTACGAGATGGAAACTGCGTGATAGTGAGTCTTTATGCTAGGCCAGTGATTTTGATAGCTGCTAACCGCTTCCTTAACCACCACGATCCACGAAGTATGAGAGAATTGAGAAAATGAGCCCAATCAGTAATCAGATGAACTTCTCGTGGCTTGAGGATTTTAATGAAAAATTATGTGCAGAAGGGAGGGATAAAAGAAGTCATTTGACCTCCTATACTTTTACAGTGCAGAGAGCAGATGGAAGGGACGGGCGAGACTCAATGAAAAATTAGACTGAAGGGACGGGTGCATAATTCATTCTGAACCAAATGTAATCAATGAGTGGATGAAATGGCTTGGGAATAATTTTCCTCCGTCCCTTTCCCAATATGTATTTATGGGGATATGGATCTGCTTCACATTATTTCTTAGGGGACTTATGTCTCTTAAGAGGGAATACGGATCGACCAAAGTCTATAAGTTGAGCGTATGAAATAAGTCCGAAAAAAGTGAAGTCATACGTTAGAATGTGGGAATTGAGGGAAGGTCCCCCCAAAAAGCATCAACTTGAAACATGACGGGTACGTGCGATATAAATTGAAGTGAGGGATCCCATACGATCTATGATCTGATCTGTTCATAGTGTATTTAGCCACTGATGTGCAAGGTACTCAGAGAGATTACAAATCTAATAGCATGCTTACGTTGTATGTTGATGCACATTTTGAAATGCAACATAGGACACACTCATACAATTTGTAAACAAAGTCTGGCATCAAAAGATATCATTGCATCTTTGAAGCCGAAATCAATGCAATCGGGTCACAGTTTCATTTTCTTTTGACATCAGGAAAAAACCATTATTACGATCTCATGCATGAACTCTTCGATTTAGCCGTTTACCTATTAGGTATATGTAGTTCCAAGAGTACCGTACCATGTATTTAGATCAAGGAGAAAAGTCAGTGGATGAAGCTAGGGAAGCGTATAAGTGAAAGATATGGATCTAGTTGATGTAGTTTGGGATAAGAGAAAGTTAAAAATTTGTCTGGGGAGCGACCAGCAATAGAAATAATGACCAATGGGAGTAATTGACGTGTTGGAGAGAAAATCATGTTGAATCTTACGGCCGAACAGTCGGACGGATCTGGAGCTGAATGATTTGTGGCCAATGTTTCCAGGGTTCCTGTAATGATTTGGCCCACCCGTTCTCAAGGGACTCCTGAATTCCCTTCCATATCATTAGCAACCAACTGGCTGATCATTTATTTTCATACCTTCTGGCCACTCTCAGATTTTAGCCTACGTTTAGACTCCATCCAATCCTGAGGAACCGTGTAGAAACTTTTCTACCAAACCAACACAAAGGCCAGTACAACTGTCTTGTCAGCTTCTACATCCTCGTATCCATCCCATTCGCACTTCTTTGTAATCAACATCAAAAAGACCAAACTAGCCAAAGAATGCATGTTACTTTTTTTAAACAATGAAATGTCGGTTTCAATCAAATTAAGAAATAATTGAGATATCTTCAGTAGAACAACTTTTGTAGCGTCCCCTTGTAGCGTTTGAAAGATTTTGTTCAGCGTCTCACGTCTGTAATGGCCTTAACTTACTCAGTTCCCATTATTCTTGTTCTTGTAATAGTGTTTTTTTGTCCCGTACATTGTCATTCGAAAAGTTGGCTTGACCTTCGTTCAAAATCATTTGGGATCTTTGCAATACGAAATTGGGTGATCAAAAGTATTTCCAATCTCCAGCATCTACAACTCCAGCCATTACTTTGCTATTAACATTACGAAGCTTCATTGTCATTTAAGCCCGAGCACTTATCATTGGACTCTACTAAATAAGGTTGTAACTTGTAGCCGTAACTTGGATAGACTTGTATAAAAAACCACATGCTTGAGCCTGGATAAAGGGAAGACAAAAGATTACGACTGTCAGTGCGATTGTCTATTATGTCTCTTGGTATAGTTTTAGTGGTAAGTATTAAGTGGGGAAAGGAAACTGGTGGGGAATGACCTCGGAGAATGACTTTATCACAAAAGCGTAGTCTAAAAGGTATATATTATAGATGTGATGGGTGGCTTGAGGAATATGCTCATTGTTGGCTGATATGAAAGATCTGAAGGATGAAAAGGGGGTACTGTCACAGGGAAAAATTGTAGTAAACTTTGCCTCCTTGAAATAGTGGCTACATGTGAAATCCATTCCTTCGCCTTTGGGTAACAAAGTAGTTTACCAAAAAGGTATTCTCCAGTACAATATTTTTCTTAGGGATAAAGAGATCTGGATATGGGTTGACAGGAGTAAAAAGCATCATTGTAAGAGTTCCGTCGTCTTCATCTTTTGTTTCCTTAGGGCTTGGAAATTTCCAAGGGATATATTACATCCATGTCTCTCCTACATCGCTTCCCGTTTCTTTCACTTCCATAAGTTACAACTCACCTGTCTCCTTTCCCCAAAACGAACTTTGGTCCTTATGTATGGAAAGAGGGCCTAGACTATGTCAGCTTTATTTTCCCTTCCGCCCTCAAAATACAGCACCGGGCTGTACAGATAGCCCTGTTGACCACCGTATTTATTAGTCCTTTTATCCCTGTATAAATGTCAACAGAGAACTAAAGGATTCCTACGACAGGCAAAGGAAATGTCCTCCTTTCACCCTGAGACGAAACAAATGTGCCAAACGACTTTCTCCACCTCGTACACTTTTACTGCCTCTAAAATAATCCTCTACATTGATTTCGTATTTATCGCTGAATCTTGGATTTTTTTATTTTTCTATTTCAGACTGGAGGCTGATGCCACTTTGTAGTGTCCTCGCTGCCGTTTCAATGCTGTGTAAGGAGCAAGGAATTACGGTTCTTGGTGTCTGTGCTGTTTATGAAATATTCATCTCTCAAAAGGTATGGAAAGGGCCGACATGGATACAATACAACCTATTTTGATAATATATCTACCACCTCCCCGTGTGTACCTCTATCATCTGTATTGGGGATTGGTGGGGAATAGTTTTTCTCGACTTTCTTGCCAGTAAGGCAATAATGCTTCATTGCCATGAAGGAAATAAAGAAAAAAATCTATCAGGTCGTCCAATTTTCTCTGGACAAGTTGACTTTTTTGCGAGGACATTAGTCTGTGAATTATGACCTCATTGGGCATTATGTTATGATTATGGTTACGTGTTATTATAGTTGAGAGTGAAGGACCTAATCCTGGTTCTCCAGCCTGCATTACGGGGCAAGGGTTCCCTTCCTGGTTGGATATCCCCTGTGAGCCAAAGAATGCTGGCGCTGATAGCGACTGTGATTATTCTCATTCTTGGTCGCCTTGTTGTGATGGGCTCTCAGTTGCCTGTTTTTACTAGGTAAGTCACTGAATTAATTTCATATCAAATCCTTTGTCGCGAAATTTTATCGATATTTGATCAGCAAGCATGAACATATTTTCCTTAGCTTCGTCCATATCTGTCAAACCTCGATGGGCTATAAGCGCCACTGACGGTTGTTGCTGTTACACTCGCAAGCTGAATTTCTAAATGTGTGCTGTAGGAATGAGAAGTTTTTTGCTGACTACGCTGTAAAAGAACATTAGAAAGGGCATGAAGCTTAAAACTTTCTGAGAGCTCCTATTTATACGAACTGCGCTGTAACAAATGGAACTTATGGTTTTATTTATGAATTTTGTTCTGCTGTTTTGAGCCGTAAGCATTAAAGTGTTACATTCTCCAAGCTTTGAGGAAAGGAGGGAGGGAGAGCGAGACTTGTTCATTAACAAGTACAAAATATTTCAAGACCAACATATCTACAAGATAGGGATCTAGTTTAAGCTGCATCTGAGGTGTTCGTCTTTTTTAAATCCCTTTTTAAGACTTTGAAAAAGGCACAAAGGAAACACCACGCATATTTCACAAAACACGTATCTAACTGTGGCGCAAGCATTACATTTAAGGACGGTGAACGTGTAATACTAAAAAATATTTCTACATCAGATCCTCTCTCCGAACATTTTTCTTCCCTCCTGGATTAACTTAAAGAGAACAAGTAGGCAGAAAAAAAATAGGGAAAGGGCTTAAGTTACAAGTATTCAGACATTCATTCATTCATATCATATCTTACGGTCATAAGATAACCCGACGGAGAAAATGGTTTAAGTTGAAGTCTACCTAGCATAGCACGAGCACCCATGCAACCATTTACGGGTGGCTCTTCTGGCTGTTTTCTGCATACCATAGTGAATTCTCACATCTACATAGCCTATACGTTATATCTGTATATGTGCTCAATGATTTTTCATTTCCTTTGGACAGGGGATTTGCACGTCGACGTAAAAGTGTGAATAAATGTATAAGAGAGGGTTACATTCAACAGTAAGGATAAAGCATATATGTACATACATATACACCTGCCTATATAAAACAGATTGGGAGCATATCTAGGGAATAGAAGTGCAAAAGATGTATGGCAGGCTACAGAGAAAAACAAAGGAGGAGGCTGAGTGAAAATGAGGAGAGAAAGCTACTTTCACCGCAGGTGGTAAATCCATTGAGGACCATGGGAAGAATGAACCTGGATTTGAACACACTAAGCTGATTACCGCAATATAAATTTGAATTCATGATTATATAATACCTAATGACGATGGGGAAACTATTGGAGAGTAATAGGGCTAGATAGAAATGGGCTTCACTTCTTGAATATCCTCATCATCATCATCATCATCATCATCCAGAAATTCCCAGAAACAGGCTTCCTTGTTCCTTCAATACTAACCAAGACAGGGATCTTTTGAGTGACTATATGCACATACTTATCTGTCTGTAGATTGGAGATCTGAGTTGAGCATGTTTACAAAGACTTGTATTAAGTTTAGCAAGACAACAAAAAATACAGAAGATCTTCTAGAATTCGGTAGTGTCACTATTAGAGTTAGTCAGATTCATTTTGAAATTGGCATTCAGGATACATTCTCCAATGTTCTTGTTTAACTGCAAGGATCATATTACAGAGCCTATAGGTAACTTATTTGATGTTTTCTCAACCATTACTAGTCCTTGTTTTGGATAGGTTGTTTGTGTTTGTGTATTTACAGACCTTTTCCTTCAGCAAATAAAGTATTGAGTAAAAATATTATTGCGTCAGGAGCAGAATCGTTACTAATGATCATTATTGTTGGCCTCCAAGCTGTTGATTGAATTTGATGAGAATGTTGGGAATGAAATAATGAGATGATGATCAGGAAAGCCTCAGCATTTTGATTACAAATTATTTTTGGTGTTGTTCTTTTTCAGATTTGATAATCCAGCTTCAGTAGTCGAGTTCCCTGTGAGACACCTCAGCTACAACTATCTTATCAGTCTCAACGCGTGGCTATTACTGTTCCCTTGTGATCTCTGTTGCGATTGGACGATGGGAACAGTACCTCTGGTGGAATCATGGATAGATCCACGTAACCTGGCCACGGTGGGTACATACGCCGTTTTGCTATTGTTAGCTCGGACGGCTCTCTCTCGAAGCAGTGATCGCCATTCTAACATCGTCATAATGGTAAGTACTTCTCCGGCTGGATTCAGACCTTGTTGTAATCAAAAGTTGTTAGAAAATGGAAATGAATCTTGTTTTGCTGGAATTATTGCTTGTATACAGTCCACTAGGGATCTTTATATAAAAAGGACAGTTTTGTGTTACAAAAGAAAAATGTTTGTAATTGTTTTCCGACAAGTTTTATGATTAGCTGTAGCCTTATAGAGGAAGCTGTTTGTTGACGGAGATGTCATAGAAGAACAGAATGCAGACAGATCGACAGTGGAAGATTCATATCCTCATCACGAGACTAACGAAAGTACAATAAATGAGGGTGGGGAAATGCCGAAGGGACGGATAGATAAGATGAATCGGTTGATGGGTAGAAGCCAGAATGTCAAAAGGAAGAATGAACACTAACATGTCAGAACATATTTGATGATTTTTGTGTTTGTTTGGCAGGGATTGTCACTGATGGTCTTTCCGTTTCTCCCTGCTTCTAATCTCTTTTTCCCTGTGGGCTTTGTAATTGCGGAGAGAATCCTATACATTCCGTCAATGGGATTTTGCCTTCTAGTTGGGTACGGATGGACACGTATTTATTCTTCGAACAAGTAAGTTGACACCCCCTTCCTTTCTCTTCTTAAGTACAAAACAATGGCTTATCTTCTTGCAGTCTCTTCAACATCTCACATCTCATCCACTCATTTCCCCGAACGAGAAGCCAACAACAGGCCTTTTTGTTACTCGTACAAATACTAGTCTGACTTTCCCTTTATGATATTCCGTATCCGACATCTTTTATGATTAGCTGTAGACTTGCAGAAGAAGCTGTTTGTTTACAGAGACGTCAAGTATACAGGATCTAGTAAATTTAGTACAAGAGGGATATCAGTTTTCATCGTTCAGCTTGTTAAAATGTACCCTTATCCGAAATCAACGAACCATTTGCTTGGTAACATTTTCATGGATTGGTGATTTGAGATGTTGAGAAGAATGGACGGGAAAAAAATTGATGGGAAAAAATTTCTTGACTTGAGTCCCTCAGTTGAGTAGCTTTTCCCTAAGTGGTTCCAGTTTTTCATTTTTTTGGATTCCTCCTTTGAAAATTTATAGGGAACGAAGGAAATGGTGCTGGCTATTTTTGGCATCTCTACTCCTAATCCATGGAGCCAAGACTCACGTTCGGAACTTCGAGTGGGAATCAGAATACTCAATTTTCATGGCTGGCTTGAAAGTGAATCAAAGGAATGCCAAATTATTTAACAATGTTGGCCACGCTCTAGAAAGCCAGGGGAAATACAAGGAAGCATTGTATTACTTTCAGAAGGCGGTTACGTAAGTTGTATACGATCTCATCCATCCATACCCGCTTGTTATTACGTGTTTTCCAGGCGTGTGAATTAGATCTGGAGTCTGGATAAACTTTGATCCCTTCGCCTAACCAGTAATTGAAGACGTTGTAATTTTGACCTACTCGTTCTGATGAATGTATACGCATAGTCGTAGTATACATCGTGTGTGTACTTGCAGAGATTCCAATAAGCTTCGACCCAAATGATAATTTGATGCTTATTCACTAATTAAAACGAATGTAAGACAATAGCGGCGTGTCTTTTGTAGGCCGAGGAGGTATTCATCTTATCTTAAGGAAGTTGTAAGTTCTATTGATCATCTTAAGTGACTTCTTGTTGGAGTTGCCAGCCCTCGCACCTTCTGTTTGTAGTATTGAGCTGATTGAGAATGTTTCTGCCTTTCAGTGAAGGATTTATTTCACTTCGTAAATTTAGTTTTGAAACTGCGGCGGAAGTCAGTTATACGAGATATAGAGAAAGTCGGATCAGGTTGAGTAAGTTGACTGGGGGGAAAGGGATTACTTAGTTTGGATGTAGAGAAATGTTTGTAAGGTATGCTTTCAGAATTGAAACTCAGGGTAGATATCGTATGAACTTCTTGATTCTTGAGCCGACCGACCACACCGCCTTTGCTTCCTACTGGCTTTATATTTCAGCCCAACATATCGTTTTTCAAAAAAGTCCTGTAAACTAAGAAACGGAAAGAAGTACTTTTGCTTGGCCGGATACACGCATAAATAAAAGTTAAGCCAAAGGAGACAGGGATTGAGGATAGAAATTGAGACTTAGCCTGTTGAGACTAATGTACTGTGTACAAGTCCCTGCCAAACAAGGTATTTGGGACCAGTAGGGAAGGTAGTAAATTGAAGGAGAGGTAAACTTTACCAATAAGTCAGTTTTGCCGTAGTCGAAAATGAGATAAATCAGCAGATCCTTGGGGTTTCTTTCCTTTCTCTTGACCATAAATTCTCCTTGAGTTGATCTATCGGCAGGATGTAAGTGTACGCAGGGCATCCAATACCAAGCTTTGTTACTCAATCCAACTTATTTTACAAATCTTCATCCACTTCCTCCCAAGTAATATTCTTTGTCCGACTAAACTTTCAGTAGCTTGGCGACTTCCAAGTCTCAAGTCTCGGGTAATCAGGCAGCCTTCTACCTAGAACGTAGAGCACAGTAGAACTCCTTCTCAATCACCGTCCGTAATTAGGTACATGTTAAATTACTTTGGATATTCAGACAGAGATTGAAGATTGTATCACACCATTTAATTCCAGCACGTCACACGTAGAGCAGTTACACTTTCCAAATAGGGTCTCAAAAGAAATACATTCCTAATGTTTAAACAACTCAAACAATTCAGATTTGATAGGCAACAAAATTGCAGATTGCGGAACACATTAATGCCTTAAGAATATACGTTTCTCATTATATCAAAGCGACCGAGCCTAATAAGTTTCTGGAATGTGAGGAGGATCTCCCAAAATCCTTCAACTTCCATCAAATTTCCGTACAAATTTGGCTGTCTTACGTCAAAATCTGGGACTGAGCCAGAAACGAGATGGATGAAAGAGTAGTAGTGGTGGTTGATGAGAAAAGCTTCTGCTAATAAACTTGCGAAGCCACGAAAACTGACGTGAAGTAATTTCAGCATAGCTGGAGGGATTGGGAATTTTTGAGCAGGGAGTTTCAAGGATTCGATTTAACTTCCAGCCTTTTGATTACTTACGACGAGAGGAATAATAATATTGAATATTGAAATGAAGGGCTAAGGAGTAGTAGAAGGAACGTCCCTCCGCATAAATTCTCTTGTGATTAAAGACGAAGAATTCGGAATGGGGGGGGGGAGTGTTGTTGAGAGATGTCCCAGAAAAGGAATGAGGGAAGAGCTAAGAGGCTGATGATTTTAATGATCTCATTCCCATGTAATAGGAAGAGACAGGAGAGAGGGATAGGCTATTGAAAATAAACAAGGGAAAGTCTGGTGAAAGCATCTTGAGGAGGAGGGAGAGGACATTCTAAGCCTTTTATGACATACTAAGTACAGAGGTAAAGATTTGAGCTCTCTGGTAATGAACGAGTTTATTGTAAATGAAGAGAGACGAGAAGGTCGGTTAAAGTCTCTTTTATTTGGCTTGGTTGGGCAGAGGAGAGAAAGTCTGTTTACTCCCCGATCTATTCTCCCAGCCGTATTTCACGGGGTTAGTCGACTGAACGTAAAAGCACAAGGTTGATTAATGTGACCGTTTTCAATTCAGTGTGCAATCAGATGACATAGGTGCTCACATCAACGTTGGGAGGACCTATAACAACCTCAAGCTGTACCAAGAGGCCGAGGATGCTTATCTCAAGGTAAGGCGGAGAGACTCTTGAACTTTAAAATATCTTCTACTACTACTACAACATCAAGTCTAAGACACCCTCCTGGACGAGTCTGTAGCCAATCCTCCATATTGAATAGCCTGTATAGATGTGGTCGTATTATATTATTCGCCTCTCATCCTCATCGTCTCCTGATTTACGCTCGAAATATTACTTGGAAAGCAGGGTTGTTATACATTAAACTATATGTCTACGTGTATGAATTGATTGTTATAATATTGGGGGTGCTAGAAGGGATGTCTTCTTTAGTCATTCTTCTTATTCCGTATTATTGGTGTAGATTCCTGTGTCTGCCAATCATATATATTTATTCTAGCAATCTTTTCTCTCCCCCGCTGGTGCTTCTTTTTCTTGTTGTGTGAGATGTTTTATTTTCTCCTGTAGTTGTACAGCTTATTTCGACCTCTCTCCCTTTCCCCAGTCTTGTCGCATATTATTGATTCTCTATCCTTTTGTTATTACAAGATTGATGATTTGAAGGATCTTAGTTGTGATAGCATGACATTAACTTTGTTCTGATGGACCAAGAGCAACCAACCAAGTGGTACTTATCGATTCCACAGAATCCTCCCATTGTGTTGTCTTCATAAATGTTTCGGAAATAATCGATCATCACTCACTCTCTCTTTAGTTTGTCCTATCCCTTTCGATCCGATTACGACTCATCCTCTATCGAAAATCCTTCCCCTATCTTTCTTATTTTTACCTGTCTTTTATTTTCCTTTCCTTACTTCAACAAACCCTTCTAGTTCTACCCATCTCGTATTAGGCTCCAAACTTGTCTGTGTGTATGTGTATGACCACTTCACCTCGTCCTATGGCACTTGAGCCTTGTGTACACAAGAGGTTATACAAGATGATGAGAGAGATATATTAAACGTGATGCTGCATCAAATAGGGACAGGGAACATGGGATGGTCTAGAGATAAAGAAGACTCATCAAGTAGTTTTTGGAGATTGATTTAATATTTTTTCCTCATCTGCAGGCAAAATCATTGCTTCCTAAAGCAAAACCTGGAGAATCCTATCAAGCCCGGATTGCACCGAATCATTTGAACGTGTTTTTGAACCTGGCAAACCTTATAGCCAGAAATGAGACTCGTCTTGAAGAAGCGGATAGGCTGTACCGACAAGCAATCTCCATGCGTGCTGACTATACCCAGGCCTATATCAATAGGGGAGATATCCTTCTTAAAATGAACAGGTAAAGCTTCCCTGTTTGTCCGTTTATGAATAAATCTCCAGGAGCCATTGGCGTTCTTTGACAGTGGTTCTACAAGAAAAATCACAGGAAAAAGCCTTCCTCATAAATTTCCTGAAGTAGTAGCCATCCTGAATGTAAATCAAATCAAATGTACAAACCGTGAATGGCTTTATGAGAATGTCAGGCCCACACAATGAACGAAAGTCAGTATTACAATACCCGCTTTCTAGAAAACTGATGGCTGGAACTATTTTTATTGCATTTGTAGTCGAACACTGAATTCTCAAAAAAATGCCATGTATTTGGCAATCTAACTCTCCAACTGTGTGCACCGGAGTAGTGGGTCAAGAGGGCCAGTATGGGAAAATTGCATTCCAATTTCCTTGATTCGTATTCTTGAATTTCAAACGTGCGTGTAAAAACTCTACAACTGGTGAGAAGGGGGAATAGGGTTTTCCAATCCCTTCAGACGCTGACAATTTTATAAAGCCCTGTTTTTTATAATCAGTCTTACAAATATTTATTGTTACTATTTAGGTATTTATAATTAAAATTAGGTATGCCTAATACTACTGTAATTTACTCGACAACTGCAAACTCTTAGTCAGGATGCTATGGTCTTATAAATTTCGGTAAAGAACAGGTATTAATCCTAAATGTTTTTTGTTTTCTATAGAACCAAGGAAGCGCAAGAGGTGTATGAAAGAGCTCTATTCTACGACAGCAGTAATCCCGATATATATTACAATGTAAGTCCAAATGAGCTGTTAGTATGAATCAGGACTTGAAACAAAAGCTAAATTATGACCTTGGATTTTTAATTTAGCTCGGAGTTGTTTACCTTGAACAAGGAAAGCCATCACAAGCTCTGGCGTACCTGGATAAAGCGCTTGATTTTGAGCCCGAGCATACCCAAGCGCTTTTGAATTCAGCGATCGTGCTCAGCGAGCTTGGTGATCCCTCACACCGTGCAATTGCAAAACAGAGACTGTTAACTCTCTTATCCCGCGATTCCATCAACGAGAGAGCATATTTCCATCTCGGCATGCTGGCGATGGACGAGCGAGATGCCGAGAATGCTGAGAAGTACTTTAGACATGCAATTCAGCTCAAGGAGGATTTCCGAAGGTATGACCAATAATTTTATTTGAAGCAAAAAATGTCTTAATAATTTAGATCTGTCTCTCAAAACAGATCCAGGTCTTCTTTTTATAACCTTCTTTATTACTCATTTACTAACATTTGTTTCGACACGTTTAAAATATTTGCAGTGCTCTGTTTAACCTGGCCCTGCTGTTGGCTGATAGTCAAAGACCTCTGGAGGCAGCCCCATTCCTGAACCAGCTAGTAAAATTTCATCCGGATCATATCAAGGGTCTCATTTTACTAGGAGACATTTACATCAACAATATCAAGGATCTGGATTCCGCTGAAGCTGTAAGGCAGTACCCATTACCTTTTTATTGTGTGCTATTTAACGTTTTAAACTAATGCTATTTTATTTTTAGTGCTACCAGCGAATCTTGTCTCTTGACCCTGAGAACGTTCAAGGCTTACATAATCTGTGTGTAGTCTATGTGGAACGAGGTGATCTGCTTCGAGCTGAGAAATGCTTCATTCGTGCATCACAACTAGCTCCCCACGAAGACTACATCGTCCGGCATCTGAAAATAGTTCAGCAAAGAATCACCAAGCTGACGTCTGTAATAAATCAAAACGCTCCGACACGAAGTGTTATGCAGAAGTCCCAGAACGAGTTTAATGATAACTTTGTGGAAGCTACCGAAACTTCTACAACTTCAGAATCGTCAAATGATGAGAACGGGAATACAGTTGACTTTGAGTATTCCGCTGAGAATAACAGCAACAAAAACTATTTAGGTAACAGCGACAAAGCCTTTCCTTAGGCGGCTGAATTCGGGATCGTGGACATTTTAAATTAGGCACTGGTAAAATATGTAATTTCAGAGAGGTGGTTTTTAATGCCAATTCACCGAAAATTTAACCAAATTTAGTACCTAGTACCTTGAAACAAAGCGGTTCAAGTAATTTCTACTCTTTTGACGGAATGAGGGAATATTTTGTGTACTTAATTCATTCAGACAAAATATTACAGTAACTCAACCTATATTATACTCAAAAAAACTTTGGAAGACATTTCGTCAATTTTTGGCTTACAAAATGTATTTTAATATCCCTACAGCTATAGGGATTTGAACTTAGAGTAGAATCGTATTACGGCTTTTGAATCTCAGAATTTTATGAAGATTAATCAACGTATGAATGAAACGAAATTATTTATGGCAGCAGTCTTGGTGAATGACTGACAAAGATCCATTACTAGAACTAGCTACTTCGATTAGGTGTCGGGTGATGTAAACTGTACTTTGTAATTCGAATGGCCCTAACGTGGTGCCTTTAAGGCTTTCAAAGGTTTGTGTCTTTGTATAGTCGTATCGATTAATCCTGATACATATTAATCTTAATGGAAAATTTGTTGTATGTCAATTCTAACCAATACTCTACAGTGTATGTAGACATAACGAGGAGTTTGTGTACTTATAGTATTTTTCTTTCTCATGGAAAACTGTTCGTTGCTTAAAAGTCGTTGCGTAACTTGTTTTATTATGCTAATATACAATATATTAAAACCCCTTGTTCTAAATCAATTCTAATTTACTCGTGATCAGTCGTGATTTTGGATTTGCAAGTCTATATGTAATTGTATGAAGATGAAAGAGAAAATATACAGATTAGCTAGACTTAGGATAATGAATTTCGTGATAACTTGTACGGAGCTAATGGAAACAGTTGAAATTAATGTTACCCTGATTTGATTTGAGACCTCGAACTAAATTCCTGATGTCATTGTTCAATGTTGAACGGCGACTTGAGGTGTTTAAAATATGATGAAACAAAAGTTTTTAATTTTTAAACGTTTTGTTGTAAGGAGTATGTTGAAATGTTGATGGAAGAATAGGATTTTAATGCTGTAACCGGTAAACATTTAAAATCATGTGTTATTTGTTACAAAGTTCTTGTTTGTGCTTCCTTCCGGATTTATGGAAGAAGTTAGTCATTTCAAAGATGCTAAGTTAATATTATCTAACTGTTTAAGGACGGGTTTACAATGCAAATACATATTAATACGTACATAGTAACTGTGCGTCCCTCCTGGACCGATCCAGCTGAAGTAATTAGCCCCAGCTTTGTTGTAAATTCTTTCCATGTATCCGACTATCAATATTTTCAATCATTGCTATTATTTTTATATTTTAATAAGGAAGAAGAGTAGAGAGACGAGGAAATAAATCTGGATAAAATCAGCTCATCATACCAAACTAAATATACAGAGGTATATCCCCAGGACTTTCAAGGGGAAAATTGCACGGAAATGTTTATGGTCTGTTTTAAGTCTACATTGTAATCCTTTATTTTCGATACTAAGAATAAAAGAGATAATTTTATGTAGTTAAGGTATATCTTATACAATATTTTGAGGGCTACGTAAGTTACTATCAAATTAAAGCGAAATTATAATTACAACTTTAAAGGTTATTGAAATTATAATAATAAACATACTATCACAAATTACTCTAGAGTCTGCACATTCAATATTTCTGGTTTTTGACAGCTAAGAATATTAAGAAATTACAGAGAGAAAATTCGTTAATTGTTACATATGCTTATGGTTCAAAGTTCAGCCTGTCGTCCCAGTGATTAGGGTCTTACCATTAACCGCAACTATTTTTTTGCAGGAGAAAATCAAAGTGGTAAATTATATACATGCATCCGAGGCAGATGTCGAATCCGTTCCTTGTCATTCGGAGTCCCACCTGCATAGGCTTCTAGGTCTCTAATCTGTAAAATAACATTGTATGGAAGGAGCTGCAAGTCCGCCGAGATCCGCAGTGTCTGCCAGTCCTCTTTGCTGAACAAAGGGAAGCGTACTCTTAAGTCTTCTTGGCCTTCAGAGGCCATCAAATCCAACATTTCCTCCGTAGTGGGTCACCATTACTAACGAAATTCTCCCTGGCCCATCTACTCGCATCATAAAAGCATTCAAATGTTAAAACTAGTAAACTAAGGCAAAGGTCATCAAGACTAAATGTGCGGGAGGTTACCTAATCACCGTTTTGAACACTGTGTACTCCGTTATATCTTCTAGGAAGCTGTTTTTGAGGAAGCTGAGGAGCTTATCATGTGAGAAGCTGCGAATTCTTGCGGATTCCAATTCCAATAACCCTTTGTCCTTTGCAGCTCTTTCCTCTTTAGTCCAACAGTGTGAATCAAGATACGTGTCAGGATCCGACAGGTAACAAGCTGAGTTAGTTAGTTGGATACTATCCATGTCCGACTCTTCCGAAGACGACATTTCTCCTTCCGTGAATTCCTTAAATTGTAAATACTTAGTAACTTCCTCTGTTAAATTGATGTAATTGAATGAGACTTATCAAGTGAATTGTTGAATGGAGTTCCTCCTTAGTTGAGTATTGGATAATTTGTTTACGAGTTACTGGACGAGCAGTAACTCGTAAACCAATTATGTATGCAAATTAAGGGAGCCAGTGTAAATATGTCATACTATCAATTCAGTTGACTGTGTTCGAATTTGTTGTTTACATGATCCACAAAGCAAATAAACGCCAACCTTGCGTTTGCGATGGCACGGGTAACCGATTAGATAAGCTTTCCTGAAACTAACTTCGTAGATGTTTAGTTTTAGTTATGTTATTTGTAGTCTGACATCCACGTTAACAAAATGCGGCTGAGGGTCTACGGTCCCTGAAGAAGATTCGTTTTCCTGAAACTAACAAAAAAAGTATTTCTATTCCAGAAATGCTGTTGATTTGGTGTTTAAACATATGAGTTTGATGCTTCTATTATTGTTATTAAATGCCCTGCTTAGAATCAAAACAGTAATGAACTCCGCCAAACTAACGATTTCAAACAGACAAGCCTCGGGCCTCCGACTTTCAGAATTAAGATGCTTTAAAAAAAACTTCATTACTAAACTTGACAAAAGGAGAAGAGAGCAGAAGGATAGAGTTGAATCTATAAACGATAGATAAGCAGAATATTTCTTACACAAAAAAATCAAGGATTTACAGTTTGCAAAATTATTCCTTCCTAATTACGCGAACTTTAATTTCTGTTCCATAGGAAATGTGGAGCCATACATGTGTAGTTAGTTTGATTCCTTATGAACGACACAATGAATATAAGAAGGCATTCTAAAATCGGAAATCTGGACCGGATCTTTCAACTTGACTTGTTCAACATCAAAATTAAATGTTTGTTCCATGATCAAGGTTCACTTTTGCACATGCCACTTCTGCAAAAATTATTTTTGCAAATCAGTTATAATACGATCCAGTTTTGCAAAAAATAAGTGTTCAGTGGATTGTTAAACAAATTTTGGTTTAAAAAATATTAATTGCAAGTTTTTTCAAAAATATGGAAAATACGTTTGTTGATCCCAGCTGAAATGAGATAATGCAAATAAAGGCAGAAATACTGTCTCCTATCAGTATCAGGCAGTTATTCTGTCAGTTTTGAAGTCTCGATACTGAGGTCCTTGTCGTAGTACATACAACAGACTTCAGATTACTTTCACAAACAAAATTTCAAACTAGCTAATTTCGTATTTGTGTTTCCAAAATGTAAAAATTCCTTGTTGGCAAGAAATAGAGCAGAATAGCGCAGCAAATATTTTGCAACAACTTTCGTAAGGCAAGGTATAACTTTTTTGTTTCCTATCCAAAACTGAACCTTTACGAGTTGATGTTTATGATATTAAAAATTGAATTTGAAAAAACTGACCCTGGCAGTGTTGCGTTTGATGATTTAATAAATAATAATCGTCATTTTTGCAAAAAAATATTTTTTGCAGAAGTTACGTTTGCAAAAGGCCAAACATTTATTTAATGGCTACAGTTAAGACCCAAGATTATATGTTGCCCTATCGCCTGACCACATTCTTCTAACTAAGACTGCACTTATAAAGAGGCGATAGGCCGACTTCAAAGTTTAAGGTCGGAAATTTCAAAGCGCAAAAGTACATAAAAAAGTTTTAGCGGATTTAAATTTCTGTTCGATTAAATAGAGCTAATAATACAAATATACTAGGTTTCCTAGATGTTCTGCTGGCAATTCATGTGGTTAGGAAACAAATTCTATCTGGATAGTGATCAAGATTTACAATTTACAATACTTTTTTGTTAGTTTCAGGAGACGAATCTTCTTCAGGGACCGTAGAACCTCAGCCGCATCTTGTTAACGTGGATCTCTCAAATAACATAACTAAGACCAAACATCAACGAAGTATTTTGGACAAATCAGGTTGAAAGGTACAGATCTGTTCCGATTTTAGGATCAATGTAGAGGTCGAATGGAGTTGTTCTAAAGCTAATCTGATTACAAATACCGATTTTTTAGAAACTTAATTCGAATATATATTCGAACGATATGACCATGTCCGTTGTACCTGACCATGAGGGCTATGGTTATTTTGTAACAGGCATACATATTTTTACACTCGCAAAAACTACATCTCCGTAAGGTTTTTTAAGTTACAAAAATTGAACTGTGAACAACTATAAACAACAATTATATATTTTTTAAATTGTTTTAATGCTAAAATAAGGTATTTTTATCCATAGGACTAAAAGTTTAAAAAATGTATCATTCGACTCATTCTCACATAAAATGATTATGAATTATACATATGTTTCATACACAGCCAACCAAGTATCTCTAACTATGATTTCAGTTCTCCAACATGCTTCCTTTATACACATAGCAAAACAGTATGAATTCAAAATAACGATAAATAAACAAAAAAAAACATCAAAATATCCGCTATTGAGAAACCCATTCATCCTTAACTAATTTTAAGTATGAATCCAGTAGATCCTCCGAAGCTGCATTGAACAAACATTAATTTTAATGCAAATTTCTTCAACAACTTCAACTCCAGTCAATATCATCTACAAACGTCGAGTCCAAACTTCTTGTTCGATTGAAGGGGAAATTGGCTGACCAAAACGGGGAATGTTAATCTCACCGTCCTTACACCGTAACATAAAATAAAAATAAATCAATTAACGCTAGACTGGATGAACATGATTTATTTGATGGATATCAGTCAGTCTCCACCCTCACTGCCGGACACATTCTTTTTCTCACAAGTCCCAATGAAAGACAATTAAAATATAACCCATAACTTCATTAGAATGTACACAGAATTATTAGTAATTGGTGTGTCCGGCCTGTTTCTAATTTGGATTTATAATAAACAGAAATGGCCCAAGAACTTCCCAAAAGGTAAATAAAGCTTCTATTTGAACTTTCTAACTGGTATTCAAATTTAAAGTTAAATTTAAATTCTAATTATGGGTCCGACGGGACTTCCAATTGTGGGCTACTTGCCTTCGCTTTCCCCCTCTAATTTGCATGTCTAGCTCGGGAAGTTGGGGGACATTTATGGAAATGTATTAAGTGTCAAATTAGGTGGAGAAACGTGAGTTGATTTTTACATTTCGTGATTCCAGTGGTTTTTTAAAGATTTTTAAGTAGGTCTGTATTTTTTTGACAATGATTGTAGTTACGTGGTTATGAATGATTTTGAGACGTTAAGCAGTCCATGAAACTGGATGCTTTTGCTGGACGACCCAATCATCTTTTAGCAATGATCAAGAACGGTAGGTTTAAACGGTTATTGGTTGATGAAACAGGAATTTGGGATAAGCCCAGTTGTGTGGTTTAAATATTCAGGAATAACATACAACAAAGGCCAGGCTTGGGTTGAGCAGAGAAGATCAAAACTTTGAGGTTTGTCATTAAAATTGGAACAAAAAATAATACAAATAATTGAATGAATTTTAAGAAAAATAATCAATTTTTGAGCTGTAAAACCTTCCAGGAATTTTGGATTTGGAAAGCAATCGATGGAGGCGATGATACCAGATTCTGCTGCTCTGACCTTGTGGCGTATTACAGGCTTGAAGTTGTTTGTGCAGTGCACTCAGGGTTGATGATTTGTTACCGTATTCCACTTCATACGGAAATGATTCAAATGTTTATACGGAGGGAAGCTAAATGAGCCGGTGGTGATAAGAGAAATGTTTCCAATCGTCGCCCTTAATTGTCTTTGGTCGATGGTTGCTGGGGAGAAGTTGTCAATGGAAGATGAGAAGCCTCGCAAGATATTCCATCTCGGTCAAAAGTAATTCCCTTTCAAATTCAACGAGAAAACGCCTAAAACTTCCGGTTTATCTCTTTCAATATATTTAACTAACTGAAACTGTGAGAATTGTGAGATTACAACTAAAATCTGTACATTGTTATGATTTTTAGGGGAATTATGGAAGCAGTTATGCAAGGACCTTTGTATGTTATGCCTTGGTTAGCCAAAATAGCCCCTGAGATGACGGGATACAATTTACTCCGAGATTCGAAAAAGCAAATTGATTACCTTCTCACCGAGTCGATTGATGAACACAAGAAAACGTGACGTCAACTGTTGATTTCACAATCTTGTTTCTGTTCTCTACTCCCAAAGTTTTGAAAAAAGTCCAGGATGAAATCGACAGAGTTGTCGGCAAATCCAGAGCCCCGTCTTCTGCTGATCGACAATTGTAGGTCAACATTTTAATTTATAATGCATTTTTGTCTCAAACTAAAAGTCCGGGCTATCTAGTAGAACTTTAAAATTAGTCTGATGGATGTTTCGTAATTTACATATAATCCAATCCTTCATTGCTTACCTCTAATGTATTATTTTGGTCAAACAAATTCCGACTCGCTTATCCCCAATTTGAATATTATTGCAGGATACCGTACACGGAGGCAGTGCTGCAAGAATCCTTCAGACTCTCCTCAATAGCTCCTGGAGCCATTCTGCATTCCACAATGGAAGACGTAGAGTTCATGGCTCACTTCTTAACTAAAGGTACCATAGTCTACCCCAACATGTATCAAGTCCATCATGACGAGAAATACTGGGGTGATGATGTCAAAAACTTCCGTCCCGAGAGATTTGTAAATCGAGATGAGTCATTCCGGAAGGATAAAAGGGTCATTCCATTCGGAGTGGGGAAAAGGGAATGCCCGGCAGCCTATATTGCCGTGGTGGAATACTTTCTCTTAAGTCTACTGCAAGCATTTGACATTAAGGCTGACCCCCAAACCCCATTGCCATCATTTGAAGCTCCAACTGCATTTGTCCTTTCTTCCAACCCTTATAAAGTCATCTTTTCAGAAAGTAAATAAAATATTCTAATAAAACTTACTAAAATTCCCTAAGATTGAGCAGATCTATCACTTTTCTCAGTATGTACCTATGTGTGGACCACATAATGAGGTGTCTAATAAAAATATCAAATTGCATGGAAGTTATCTAATCAATCATCAGTCCATTTTTATTCGTATATTTAACTGTCATTATTAACAAGTCTAAAACCCATTCAAAATCTTATTTTTCGTCGCTCATAAAAAATTAACTAATTTCAATATTTGATCCAAACTAAATTTTCTCAACCGAATCTACTAAAACAGCTTCGATTTATACTTACTGAGTCATCACACGGATCACGTACTTAATCAGCCTTAGTGAATCCAGTATGAATTTGTACACAGCACAGCAACAACATATACAAGAAGCAAAATACACAGACAAATATGTACTTTCTATGGAAATGTCAGTTCTCAACCCATAAAATATAAAGTACAATCGCTTATGAAAGGTAATTACTTCTTAACTCAAATCAAAAGCTGAACTCGAGCTCATATACTCCCTAAATAATATGCTACCAATGCTAGTTCATTACAGGATTTTTATTAAGAAATTAACAAGGAACAGGTGTTGACTATTTAAGTCTGTAAAACACAACGACTTTAAGGAAGACAAACAGTAAAAAATTGACCTTAACTACACAATATTTGATAATACATCCGGCTCGTGACCGGTTAGGCAGAGGTGAAGGTTGGATCTGCTCCTGGACATATCGGCTTGTGACCTTCTTCCGATGTCTTGCATTACAAACAGATAACATTAGCCTCCGTCGTTTTTCCTGTTGTATACTTTCGACTTTTGAAGGTGCGAGCGAATAGCTCGCTTGTTCCTCGCGGCTGCACTGTTGTCCTCATCCTCCACTTGTGCAGTGGCACTTCGAGTGACAGCTGGGACCGGGGACTCACCTCGTCTACGAAAAAAAGTGACATTAACAACAATGACTGGACTTCGACTGGACCTATGCTGTTCATCTAATTCATAACGAGAGGAGGGAATAGAAATTGAAATGGGATGTGACCGTGCGGTGTGGTTTGACCTGTGCATCTATTACAAACTGAAAGGGGTTGGGATTGAAAAGTGGTGTGACTTACTCATTTCGTCCTCTTTTTGAAGCCGGTCCTGGCTTCCGTTTCTTGCTCGCCGGTCCAGGCCGCTTTCGCTCATGTGTATGCTCTTGGGCTTCCTCCGATGTCAAGGTGAGGCCCGGACATTTGTTACAAAAGTAGATCATCGGCGGCTCAATGTCCGAGGGGCCTGAATCCTGGTCACTCATTATAGCAGCCGCCAGTTCTCACTTCAAGCTTTTGAGGATTGTGGGAGATATCGGCAGGAAGTGTGAGGAAAGCCCTACTTTTTTACCACAAAAAAATGGAATTAGCCGGGTGGAAATCCGGCTGATACTGACCTATAGTCGAAGTTGATGAGACTGGACCTTGAGGGGGGATAGAATTACCTCGTAGGCAACCAAACTGAACAGCGCCTCTCAGACTCTGACAAACCATGTTTGGCATGTTTGCCCACCCACCACAGTACACAGATGAAGGACGGAATCATAAAAGAGTCTGAGGGACCCTGCTGATCAGTCAGTTTATAATTCTATCCACCCTCTCTCACCCTCAAAGTTAAGTCTCCTCGACTAGGGTGATACTGACCTGACTGACCTTGAGAATGATTAAAAATCTTCAAACCCCTACTTACCTGAGTGAAGAAGATAAGGAGGAGAAGACCCCACCGCACCGACAGACAGTAGGAAGACGAAGAAGGAGAGGGAAGTGTGCGTGCAGTCGGTTGGACTCACTTTTCGCTCCAACTGATAGACATCCTTGAGATTCCTCCAATTGCTTGCAGATCTGAGCAAAATGGTTTCAGGATGTGGAAGAAGCCGATTACTCGTATATGGAAGAAGCCATAGTTGATGAATTCCCTTGCAGTAGCTAGAATTTATCAGCTATGGGAAGAAGCCTTGCCAAATGAGTTTGGAGGGTAAGGGATCGGCCGGTCGGTGTGGGTGGTTGCGTCTCGGCCGCTCTCTTTTATAGATTCAACGGCTTTCTTTTCCCCTTTTGTCAAATTTACTTATGCATTTTTTTTAAAAGTATCTTGATTCTGAAAGTCGGAGGCCCGAGGCTTGTCTGTTTGAAATCGTTAGTTAAGCATTTTGGCGGATTACTATTTTGATTCGAAGGAAGGCATTTAATAACAACAAAAGAAATATCAAACTCAAATGCTTAAACACCAAATCAACAGCATTTCTAGAATAGAAATACTTTTTTTGTTAGTTTCAGGAAAACGAATCTTCTTCAGGGACCGTAGAACCTCAGCCGCATCTTGTTGACGTGGATTTCAGACTACAAATAACATAACTAAGACTAAACATCTACGAAGTATTTTGGACAAGTCAAGTTGAAAGGTCCAGATCTGTTTCGATTTTAGGATCAATGTATAGGTCAATATGAGTTGTTCTGAAGCTAATCCGATTACAAAATAAAACTGAATTTTTTAGGAACTTAATCCGAATTCGAACAATATATGACCGTTTTCAAAATCTTAAAAACTTAAAAAATATTAACAATTTTAAAAATAATTATTGATTTTTTAAAAGTTTTGAATTTGTTGAAAAAGTTGTAGTTTTTTTATTAGTTGAGCTTATTCGGAACCACTCGGAACCATTCGAGCATATTCGGAACCGTATACCATATAAACACCATATATACCTATATAGCATATACCATAAATATCATTAATATATATAAATTAACAATGGGCCCTTATGGAAGCTTATCGAAGATAAGCCCCGAAAAGGCCCATCTTTAAACTTATCCAGGGCTTGGGCCCACATAAGCTGTGTACCAAGTTTCATGAAGATTGGATAACTGTGTCGAGAGTCTATCGAATAGAATATCAAATGAGCCATTAACGACGGCAATTTTTTTTTTACTGACCGGGTACCTGTAGCAAAAAGGCCCATAATGTGTAGATCATAAATTAATTAATGTTTTAGATGTAATCAATCTCATCTAAAAAGAGGTTGAAATCAAATGTAATTTGTAAAACGTTTACAAATTGGACAGTGCAATGAACATTTGACCTACCCTACCAGCCTAGCTGGAATGACGTAATTGTTTTAGCAACTATGTTCTAGTCAAGAGGGAGAGACAATACAAGTTACAATTATTCATTTATCTATACAAAAATATAATAATTTAGTAAACTCAACCCAACACGACAAACCTCTACAATAAGCTGCAGGGAAAAAATAGGAACGTTTAATTAAGCCAGACTTCGGCTCATCCATAAACTACAGAAAAGTCCGTCCATCAACCGATTTTTGACACTGCTGTCTCAATTAAATAGTGAAAGGTTCGTGACATGAAAACCCTTACTATGAGGGGTTTTCAATGTAGGGTTTTGGGGATGACAATTTTGTTTAGAAAAACTAAAACTTGTTTGGGGATAGACGATTTGTAGGTTAGATATTTTAAAATTTAGTCCGAGTTGGCTACTCAAATTGAGATTATTTTAATGTTTTTTATCTTTGATTTCTCCATTTCTCTCCTGTTGTTTTATATATGCGATTAGTTTAAGTCTAAGCGATTTCATGTTATGCACTCAAAGTGAAATAAAACTGTTGACTGTGGAATACAAAATTCATGGGATGATAACAATAAGTTCAGTCGAAGCTGGTATAAACTTGAAACTTGCGGAGATGTAACCATGCTGCAAGCGAACTCTTTTAAAAAAAAACATCCTTTATTTTGAATCTATTCCTTTACTACTGACAGGCTAATAAAGTTTAGTATATTTGTCTGGTCCTGTTGGAATTATAATCATTTTATGTTATACTGTATTCTTATTGTAAATGTTTCTTGGTCCCAACATCAATAAATCAATATAGTTAGACTATAGCTTTTACATCAGTTTAGGAATTACCGTTTCCTGCGATTGAAGTTTGCTAGAGGAACTATATTTTGTAGTTTCTGAATTCTTTGTAAACATTAGAAGTTCCGTCTGATTCCCATTCATTTCTTGACCCAACTTTTAAATCCCCAAATAGTGGGGGTGCCGTTCCATGTCCCACGTTGCCTTGCAAGTCTTCACGTGTATTTGAAGAGGAGGAACATCCTTCAAGCATAGTTTGATCTTTAGGTTTAGCCCAATGCATTGTCTGGAAAAAATATGACAAATTGTTACCAATTACGAATACAAATAGCTTCGGAACAAATAAACTTGTGAATACCGGTGCACAGCGGTTGTTCATGCTCAACCACTTCTTGAACGGGATGCATATTTCACTTCGTCTCCATTTATCATAGCTCTGTCGTAATTTTGGGTCAGTAAGAATGTCTCGTGCTTCCTAAGACAAGCACAGCATTTTAAAATCTACTTTGGTAAGTACTATGTACTTGAGAGTTAAAATAAAATCAGTACTAAACAATAAAATGTTAATGTATCGATCCGGGGTGTCAATTAATCAAAGAGTAAACATCATTCGTTAAGTGTCAACATAGTCAATATGTACCTGCAGTTTCTGAAATTCCCCTAAAGCTGCCTCGTTTCCCGGATTCTTATCTGGGTGACATTTCAAGGCCCGAATCCGATACTCGGTTGTGATTTGTTCATCCTGAAAATACAATTTGTATGTTGTTAATTGTTGACAACATTATTATAAACGTAAAATAGGAATCGTTTAGGACTTGAGTCCGTACCGTAGAATTCTCACTGCACCCAAGGACTATGAAGTATTCATCGCGACTCGAGTCTTGATTTTCCAATAGAAATCCTATGTTTATCGACATTTTCTGGATAGGAACAATTATTTTTTTATTAATTGAGACATATTTACGGTTCAAGACTTGGTTTAAATCCTGTTATTGTTTAGATTGTTGTATTAACACGAGGTAATAACATACGTACTTTACAAATTGAGATTATTCAGATGTCCAATACGGAGAGAGTCTAGGCAATCCAATAATAATAGTTCGGGTTATATAAGAAACACGAAACAAAAAGATCAAGAAAAAAGTGTGGAAACCGCCTGTACAAGATTTACTAGATTGGTGTGAGATCAGACATGACGACTGAGAAACTATCGATTATTTCCAGTTCATTCAAGTATTTCTATTTCTGGGTCTTCTATGAAAAGGAAATCTGCTAAAGAGTTTGCTCCTCAATCTTGCGCTTTCTATTTCTGAAGGAGATCAACTCTGGAATCTGATCAACTTCATCAGTTGACTAAGTTCAGAGAGTTCTTAAATGAAACATCATGTAAAAACTTGTTTAATAGATGATGAAGGACACTCAGGGAGCTATAAGCTATGCATGATGTGCATACAAGAGATAGTAAGGTCATTTGATTTGTTTTTTAATTAAGCTTGTTAACTTGGCAGGGATTATCGTTAACAAGCAGCTGTTCAGTGATTGGGATATACGGCGATGAACGTTTTTGTTCGGATGATACTGGAACAGTAATAATATCGTTGTGGTTCATAATATCCAACCATCTTTAACTATTTGGCTCCTTAAATGCTGAGGACTTTTCATGCTCTTGCGAGCTTATATAATCCATAAATAAGCTGTTTTGTTATGTTTAATGTACATGCAAATGCAAATTATGTTTTGCAAGTTTTGCAGCAATTGGAATGTTGAATATCTGTTCGATGAAAACAATATTTCTCTCCACAGCTAAAATTGAGACGATAATTTTACAAGATAATCGGAATGCTTTCGGTCAGCTTCCAAATGATTTGAGATGAAATAATAAACTTTACCAACTGCCAAGCGAGATCTTTGAATAAAAGCAGTAAACCGAAGTAAAATTAATAAATATTTAAAAAAAAAATTATAACACCTTTTGTGTACTGCAAAAAAGCCAATTACCTACTTGACATCATCATATCAATCTTATTTTATTAGTGCTTTAAGACAACATCTGAATTAAGGTATAAATTAAATCATGATGAGTTTCATTTAAAACTGGAGCTAGTCCGTTCCTAACAGCATTAATCTCATTCACAGAACCATGCTCTACGGCCAATACTAAAGACTTCAGGTGTAAGAGTACTTCTCGTCTCTCCTTCGGAACGTTTGTATCGCCACACTCATCTGTCCCACGACCTTTGCCATCTTCTTCCACAAGTGTTCGCGAGGACTCTGGCCAAATGAACTTCACCATGTCCACCGAGTTCCCTCCCACAATGAGAATAAGAATTACTCGCATTATTTCAAACCTAAAAGTAATTGATAATTAGTCTGATGTTACTAAGCACATAATAAATACCCAAAAACGTAAAACAAATCCTTGCTTTTGAACTGACTTTTGAATGTAGGAATTAATAAATTGTTTGGGATACTCCTCATGGCTGTGATTTCCGAGTGCAATCAGCGTATCACTAACAGTTTTTGACACGCTTTCATATTCCGTCATCTTAACTTTGGCTTTGATCACGAGGTCAGTAATCACTAGTTGGTCTAAGAAAGTGAAATGGAATTTTGTGATATCTAATGCGGCTTTGTAGTATTTCAAAGCTTCTCCGTAATCCCCTTCCTTGTAAAGTACTTCGCCAATCTATATTTTGAATGTGTTGATTATCAAATCCGTTCTTTCAACAATAATTTTCATGGTACTGGGGAACAGCTATTTGAAACGAATCTTACTTGGATAGTGACTACAAGGGCAATTCCTGGATTCTTCTGATTCCTATAGACTTTTGCAGCCTGATTAAGGCACTGGATTCCCAACTAGTTATGATTTAAATTTAGAATACCAAATGTAAAATTACATTATAATTGTATCAATTATTTTTGCATTCAAAACTAATAATTCAGATGTAGCTGAGAGGAGTATAATTCTATTCTACAAACCTGAAGGTTGCCGGATAAAGAATTACATTCGATTTTTTCAGAAAATGTGTCTTCAAAGTGTTTTTCAGCCTGCCTTGCATCAAGAAATAGCTTGCCAGCCTTCACTAACAAATTCGCCTGTTGTGTAAAATTACGAAGATTTTCTTGACATTTTGCTGCTTCCAGACAGCAAATCGCTGCGAAGGATTTCTGTTCCTCCCTTTGCAACTCTTGACATAAGGCTTCTAAATATTAAAAATTGAATACATTGAAAAGTACACAAAATAGTGTAAAATCGAAACAACTCAACCCATTAACATTACCGTATTGTTCGATAGCCTCCGACACATTCGGCTTCCGGAAAAATCGCCTGTAAGATTATAAGATTAATTAGAATCCTTACCAGTGTTTCCTTGATTTATCACTACAAATCAAATAAATATGGAAATCAAAGAAAGCATGTACTACATGCTAAAATATGAAATCCCTATAAAACGTTCTTACTTTTTTAAACTCTGGCCAATGGCTTTAAACTGAGGGAGGAAGTCAGCAGTGTTGGATGACAGGTTACCAATCTCGGCCATTTTGAGTAAACTGCTTTTGGAATTACGACAACTGCATAAAACAGAGAGGTTTAAAATAAGTTAGTGTCAGTTATAGGTTACACTACTTCCACCCCTACACAAGATAAAAATAAACCAAACCATTTAAGTAAATAAATCCCCCTTAAAAAGCTAATGCCTAAGCAGCTTTTATAATTTCTTTGGCCACCGCCTGCATGAAGACGTAATAAATCTGTTGTGTTTTTATTTAAAATAATGGCCAGTATTTTATGATATTCAATATGCTAGGCGTTCATAAAATGCATTTTTGGGTTAAGGTTTTAATAAGCAACTTTTAGGTTTTAATCCTTCGCCGTTTAGTTGGGATTTATAAATACAAAATACAGATTCACTTACGTGAGTTGAATGTTTTATTTATTATCACAGTTTGACAAATAAAATAGAACCTTTGAAGTTTTAAGAGTTTAAAGATATTCCATTTCACAGTTCTTTATTTTTTGAAACCATAAATATACGCTTTGTCCTGTGAAAAATTATGATACTTGTTGTTTGCAGAATAAAGGAGAAATTAAATAAAATTTTAAAATCTCTATCCACTCATCATTATCATCTGCTTGTCCCTGTCTTTTCTATTTTCTCCTGATGTATAATACCAAAATACGCAGACCATTCTAGCAGTACAGAGTTTATCTCGTTTCCCCGTGCCCACATTATGTGATGTTATTATATGTAGTGATTTGACTGTCTGAATCTGCGAGCAATGGTTTTCCATAAATCATTAATAAACACTAGCCTTCTTTAAGAATCGATGAAGCGTTCATGGAGTTGATGGAATTAGAAGATTTTCATAGCATTTTAAATTTAACTAACCCAGAACAGCCTGTCCTTAGAATACGACAAGCCTTCCACATCTCTGTTTCAGGTCGGATCCTGGAGAAATGAAATTGGAACATTTGGACTTGGATGTTTTGAAGAGGTCAGCCTAACAAGGTGAAAGCTCAATACTTTCTTGAATTATCCGGTGGTTGAAGATGGTCGTTTATTGTCTCATGCCTGTGAATAGAAATACACAGAAAGCAGCGGTTTCTGACTTTAGAATTCATGTAATACTATTTCAGGTTGATGGTCAATCCTAGACAAACACGTACTTAACAACAATCACTATGGAACAAAATGTGTGGGAGGAATCCCCCGCATTTTAATTTACCCGTTTGATAAATAACTCGGTTAGGGTCTATAAACTATGTTTGTGTTGGGTTTGTAGATAACACATCGTCTTCATCTTGTTTTTGATGGAAAGTATATGATTGTATGTTGTGTGGAAATCTGTAGGCATTTTCAAGATTCTAGAGTTGATCAATATTGAAAAATCAAATTTACGGGACAATTTCCCGGAAGAATTGACAAATTATTTATAAATTACTCTAAGAATTTATTCACCGTTTATAAAACCTCTATGGAAGGACAGATTCATTTTCAACTTGAATACATACAAGAACATCTTTGTTAAAATACTTCTGTAATTCTAATATTTTGCATATGTGCGGGTATTTTGGACGATTTGTGCTATATTATTATTATATCTTATATCTACGAGGCTTTTGCCAGAATTTTACAAACCAGAGTGTCATTTTTTACAAAACCGGACTGAAATACTTTGTTAATGGAGCAAAACTCAGGGTATCCAAACCCTTTTGGATTTCTTGGAAGGGTTGGTTTTGCAAATGCAGCTGCTTCTGGTTTCGAAAACATGGTTTCAGTAATTGAGTCTTCGGGAGCACAAGGGTGTATGACTATCATCTTCATTTCTCCATGAAATGGCCATCGTAGGGTATCATCAAACTCTCCTTGCATAAAGTGTACGTATAGGCTTACAAAAGTGTCCTCGTCTGCAGGAGTTTAAAACATATTCCAGACCGGTTAATTTGCTCAAAAAACATCCGTTTAGGAATAAATGTAAAAAGATATGGACCTTGTTCGAGTGGAATGTCAACTGACTGTGTAGCTGCAGCTCCAAGCGATGATGGAGTAGTCAAATTGAACCGAAGGCAAAGCTTATATCCAAAGGTATCTGTGTAGAATCCAGGTGAATTAAGAACACGATTAGGATTTTTCCTCATATCCAAGCAAAGCTTCTTGAACTCTGGAATCTTCCAAACGAAGACCCCATGGCAATAACGTGCAGTTAGATCTTTGATGATTTGGGTCGCGGTTGAGAACAAATTGACCGCCGACGCAAGTCGAGATTCCAGCACTTCGATTTTTATCTGTTTTTCCCGATCATTTTGTTCGAGACGGACTAGCCGTTCAAATATGTCTTTCATATGAGGTTCAGATCGACCATTCGTAACTGAAGATTCATGACTTTCTCCTTCAAATAAAAATAATAAAGCAAATTAAAATTATTGCAATGATTAATTTAGGTTGTATTATACATTAAGAATTAAAAACAACAAATCATATTGCAGCTCTAGCAAACCTGTAGAATTGTGATGCGGTTTACAGAGGGACTCATCCGATTCGGCCAATCTGCTCTCCTGGAATCTCGGCCTTGTGTTGTGTTTCCTTGCAAATCGGACGCTATCCCAAGATCTCTGCCGTCGGAACTGATAATCTTCTGATTCAGGTGTCTCATCCATTAACCAGCGCGTAGAATCCCTGGAATCTTGTCGCCAGAAGGCATCATGAGAACCCGGAGGGTACTCCAGGTTTGATCTTGAGGATGAGTATATTTTCAACCGCTTGTATGCAGTTGTCAAAAGCTGCATAAAAATATCAGAATGATTATTTCTTCGTTGCTTATTGCTAATTTTGTTATGATTGCTACAATATTACGAGTAGATAGCACAAATCTTACTTGTAAGTGATGATGTACGTCAGTTTCATGATGCCGTTGAAGCTCGGAATGTGGAACTCTAATATCACACCCAACATCCTTGTAGCTGCATTCCATTACGACCATATCGCCAGGTGTGAAGCTATTTCCGTTGAGCCTTCCTGGAGAAGTATTGAGCGAAAGAGCTAAGTGATCAGTCTGAATATGTTTCTCCAGTTCATTAATTGGAAGGGCTACTTCACAACCCTCTTTGGTAAATGGACACTTGGCTTTTGACTGCATGATTTCTCGCCTTGTGTAATTATCCGGAAATATGTTTTCGGCAGATAGGCTTACAGAGTCAACAGGGCATTTCCCACCGTGATTACTATTGAATACAAATCCAGATTTTAATTTCTCAACTACCTCATCACCGAGGTTTATCCAGATAATACAGATAATAACGTATCAAATACAATTGACAAATAAATGAAACTTACACCACCCAATGGCCGATACATTTGCTACAAAATTTATGTCCGCACGTTGTTAGTACCGGGTCACGAAAGCAAAGCAAGCAAATCGGACATTCGTACCGAGAGTCGGCCACACCAAGAAGCTCATAGTCATATCCACCCTGCAAAAAACAAGACCTCGTGTCAAATATCCTAATTTGCAATAAAACTCTGATTGCAGATACCCAACATCCTACTGTCTCCATGTCTCACATACACTACAAGTACAAGTTTGTAATCTACAATTCTCAAATATCAATGTGTGACTTTCTCGCAAAGGCATCGTAAAAGATTACGACTTGGAGAACAAACACATCATTCATGGAGGATAAACACACACATCCTTTATTTGATTTTGCATGGAGAATAATTTTCACCCCGTCAGCCTTATCAGTATAGATAGTAATTATAGTAAATAAATATTATGTTCTTCAAACTACATGTACTTTTAAGTCCTGGTGATTTCATTGTGAAAACATACCTCCGTCAGACTCAGCGTGGAGAAGGTCGTCCCAAGTGTTGTCATCAGCGTCATTACGGATGGGGAGGAGTCCTCGGAGGCCGAGTTTTGTGTTGAGATATTTGTCATTGCCATTGTCGTTTTGTGGACGGGGAAACTTATTGCAGTTTTATCAATTCTTCTTTGTGTTTTAAACTTTTCAAAACTTACTTTAGTGTTAATTGCACCTTGAAATTGTAATATTAGTATTAGTAGTGTAGATGTATCACAAAATTGATTGCATTTTCATGGACGGATGTCGTTTCGCGATTGATTTGAGCTACTAAATTCGTTTTGGTTTCCGGAAACCACCGGGAAAGGGAATTCATGAATAAAACTGAGACCGACAGGTTTCGTTTACCGTTGCTTGTAGCATATTTATATTGATTGTTGATTGTTGATTATCACTTTTAAATAACGAAGATTGTTTTGTGCTTTGATCTTGAAATCTGAGCCATGAAGAACCATTCAGTCCTGAATCTCTTGAATTCTTAACTTTTTTGTTGTTTCATTCGATTCCAGAAATTCAACACAGTATCACAACATCACAGGCTTGCAGGTATCAACGATTAACCTTGAGTTGTAGAAGTTTCAAAATGCCAGTTACATTTTATATCTATTCGTCGTTCACTGCCTGTTTGAAATTTCTACCCGTTGCATGAATAATTTGTAGAAGACAGCACATTTGGATTGGAATTTTTAGTACTCGAACAAGTTCCTATGCATTTACATTTTATTGCCAGTACAAGAACGGGGAAATATTGTCTTTTCCGATTCCGATCATGAATAAGTATTTGGTTTTAAGAGATTTTGGAGTACAGTTAATTTATAATATTAAGAGCCTCTTTTGACTTTTGAGTTCAAATTTTCACACATCAATTTTCACAATAAATTTAAATTTACAGGATAGCTCCTCGTTTAACAAGTTTTAACTATAAACTAATAATACAGATACAACAACTGTTTTTGTTTTTGATTTGACTATTACAACTGATTTTTTGCATAAATTTTCCACTCGAAAATCGTTCAAATGACTGAGGATCACGGATAACATTAAATTTGTTTACACACATTTCAGTGCGTACAGAAAGGCAAGGAAGGTTGGACCGAAGTGACAAATATTACTTACAGATCGGGAAGTAACATTAAGTATAATACGGACATACTGGACCAGGATGGATGGATTAAGTAAAAATGGGATGACAACTATTTAAAACCACAAAACACGAGCAATATGCATAAAAGAAGAGACAGAGTGGCATAATTGTTACTTCGGGAAATGAGGTTTGTCGATGATGATGATGATATGATCATACAATGATGACTCAAATATTATGAATCGAAATCCACTATACCAACCAAAACGGCAGCATACTGGGTTCCCTCATGTATGTACCTGGTTCATGGAGGGTGCAGTAGGACTGTTAGGACCATAGCATATTTATATTGAAGAACCAGCGACTATGTTCTTATACGAACTCGTACCAACATTAGGAATAGTATTTTCATACGAACTCCTGACTTTCCTACTATAAACCATATAGGAAGTTTACTACCTGTGTAAACCTAAAGCAGGTAATATAAATTAGGGTATTATACACCTGTCTTATGCCTTACCCACCTGAGTCACTAGTCCTACAGACTTCACTTTAAAATCATCTAGGAAGCAGGAACGGCTGTTATAAGCCTTTCCTATTGGTAAATTTCATTTATGTTACCTGGCTGCCTTCAAGAGGCTTTTTACTTCAATGGTCGATCGTCGCTTGCAGTTCTTGTGAATATTGTGGAATATCTATTATTTAGAATCCTTCTGACTTATGATATTGACACAGTAATCACTATTGCATAGTTCCAGATAACAAACTGACGCATTGAATCACCGTTTCTGTTTCTACACTAGTTTCAACATATTTCGGGCATATTGCTTATGATATCTGTATAAGAGAAATTAGATAACTGAAGTTTGGTCGACAATGGCAAAAACAAGGTTTTAAGATGCATGTGAAGCCAAAAAAGGCAACTTAACTCCTTGCCTTTTCATAGAATGTTTTAATAGGGTATGGAAATCTCATTTGAGATTGCTTAACGCCAAAAAATGGAACCATTTCGTTCTTCCCTCGATAAGTCATAAAAGACGAAGAGTTTGGACAAACTTTCCACTGGCATGAAATTAATGGAATAGAATTGAATTAAATGTTAGCGAAACGAAGATATCCAAAGATAAGGTAAGGTACAAATTATTGTTTTTTTTTCAATCGCGATAAATTAAAATCCAGCTGAAGTATTTGATTATTTAAGCCAAACAAATGATTGATTCCACATTTCATTTCAAAAGCCCAAGACGGTCCAAAATGTAGTCTGGTTTCGTTTTCTTAAATTAACTTGTAACAAGTTGGGAACGGGGGAATGATAATATGTACTGAAGAATGAGATGATGATGAGTAAACTAAATAGTAAAGGGTATGTAAAATTAAAAGATTCTCCTACACGGATTCGCTGTAATTGGATATTGATATGAACAACCATTTATTTTGCTTCCATTAATGACATTAATTCCAACAAGAAGCAGGTTTGTGTTTCAAAAGGTGGTGGGTTCGTGCGTTGAGAAGATTAGCAGATTTTGAATAGCAGATTAGGTTGAATAAATACAATTCATTTTTCTGTCCTTATGGTTCATGGGATGCAGTGCTTTCCTAAGTCATGTTTTAGCAATTCTAAATGTATAAGTAAATTCATCCCTTATAACATAAGGGACGCTTGTAGCAGTTTTCGTAGTAGCGCAATGGTGGGCCAAAGTTTGTTCTTTTTAAACAAACATTATGATTTCTCAAAAGATACTTGCATTCTTTCTAATGTTCGGACATGATAACCGATTATCGAGATACATGTATGTAATTGTAAGTACTTAAATGTCTTTGTTGAAATCAATTAAAATCCTACAGCTTCCTACGCGATTTATCAAAAAGTGACCTCATTTTTCATACGAATAACAAGATTGTGAATCCTCTTCAAACAATTACAATAGACACAACAATGACTTAATGCATAAACATACATACTAGATTTATTAACCCAACTCATTTCCATTGACCTCTGAAATCAGCTTGGTATGGAAAAAGGCCAAGAACAATACATCACAACTGGATTACAAATCGGAACTGCAACTACAAAAATCCACACTGGAATATGGAATGAAGGACGCTTGTTCGGTAAGTTTAAGAGCTTCAGGATTACGGAAGTGGATCCTCCAACCAAGTCCACATTTCCTAATGGGCCAAGGAATTCCATGATCTGCAATTCTGCATCCGGCTTAATTTAATTCAATCTTCATTCATAATTTCCTAAGTTTCATAAGGCCGACTCCGACTTTCTTCACATCCGTCGGATCCCCTTCTGCCTATGGAAATGTTGTTGTCCCCCCTGCTGATGGAGGAACGAGTCTGCCTGCCTAGCCTAGCCTGCCTGCCTGGGCACTTACTGCACTGGCTTCTACCTTCTTCCAGTGAGTTCGGCGGAAAGGAGGAGGGGATAAGCATCTCGTTCGGCCCTACCACCTCGTCCCAATTGGCTAGTTGAAGGAAGCCGCTGTTTGAGGAAAAAGTACAAGATTCTTGCGCCTTCGTCCAGAGGATAAAGGCCACATCTAGTCCCTGAGTAACCTCCGGAGTCTTAACAGCCAAGAGGAGTGTGGAAAAAGGACACCTTCCGTCCTTCGCATTTTTGAAACAAGTCCAGGAGGACCTCATTTTTTACAGTTGACATCTCGAATCTCCTGGAAATTCTCAACTGTCAATCTGTCACTCTTCTTCGGAAGGAAGTAAGTGTCCAGAAGACCATCACACTAACTACACACCCGCCCTGGAGTCTCACGAGGTGAGGAGTGTTTTTTTATATTCCTTAGTCAGCTTGTTGATTGGAGAGATTTGGATTGTTGATGAAATGTACACCACGGCCAATGTTGAAGATTGAATGTTGAAATAGTTTAATTCCCGATTTACTCCTTTTCCCGTAACACTCGCTTTGTCTACCACCTAGAGAGGCAAAGATCCACTCACTCTTGTAGATTCCTATCATGTAACTTAAATCTGTGTAACAGAAGACGATTGTTATGATTTTTTAACCTTTCCAAAAGGTAAGGAGAGTTGACTGACGGACGGAGGGAGAGCTGACTTCGTTGTGGATCCAGTTCAGAGGGAATTCATTAAGTTCAGAAGTGTAACTGAACTTCAAACTTCAAGTGTGTTTATTGGCCCATCATCGTTTCTAGGCAGGCACCACTGCCCTTGCTACTTTTGACTTTGGTAGACTTTTTTTTCTTCTAAGAACTTGCAGTTAAAAATTTAAAAATAGGATGGTTTCTGAAAGTGTTCAGTTTAGTTACGATTCCTGTAGTTACCTTTGACATTCGATATTGAAGAATGTGGAGTAGGACTTTATACTCATTGTTGATTTAAAAAAAGTCTTTGATGTCAATGGTTGACGGAAACGGTCGGTAGTACGCTGTAGTTGTTCATGCTCATTGCTTGACCTCTCAAAGTGTAACTTATTAGTCTAGTCTAAGGGACCATTGGCAGTGGGACCAGTGCACTGCAGGGAATTTGAAAAGGAAGGTAATTGGTAGTTCAAGGAATAGATTTGTATTTACATTTTCCTCTTGAGGATGGAGGCTGTGTGTTGAGGGATTTAATTGAATGTGACAGTAGACAATCATAATCTTTTGTTTATTGATGAGCAATGGGTTTGGTGAGCATTGAATGAATGGGAATTGACTCTGTTCCAAGTTCCAGAATCCAACTTTTCCGGTAACCCGTACTGAAGGTCATGGTCATAGATTGTAGATTTGGATAGTTTTAATTTTTGGAAAGAAAGTACAAAATGGGAAGTCAGGACTAGTAGGTGTGAACTAATGGCAATTTGAGATGGTGGAGTGTCAGTTTTTTAAAGTGGGGTATCGGTATTTCTTCTCAAGTCAAGTGTCGTCATCAGATATGAATCCTGAATGGAATAATATGAATTGATAAACATTTATTGTGTTGTGGATTAATCAATTCTAGATTGTGGACTGTAGCAGGACTGAATGTCTGGGTTAGGTGTTGGATGGAGATGGACGTAGATTAGATCCAGCTCCAGGAATTTAAAATTCTAGGAAGAAATTCGTGTTGTACATTTCACAATCTACACATTCAACATTCAACGTATCATTTAGGATTAGGATGGGAGATGTGGAAATCCTACTTGCTGTTGTGTGTTGTTAGAGAGGAGAGGTTGAAAGGTCGAATTTTTCTAACGTCCGTTTACTCCATCCTTGTCAAGATGATAGAAAAAGGGAGATCTGTAACCAGATGTGATTCGTCTTCATTTGAGTCCATTTGTTTTTTTCTCCCTTGTTTGTGGATTACCATTCTCTATAGGCAGATTAGATAGTCCGTTTGTCATTCGGATTTTGATTATGTGTTAGGAACAGAACATATTTTAGCACTCAAAAGCTTGGGATTAAAGGTATTAGCGTTTTTAATGTTCAAATGAGCGAGCGAGGATAAATTAATGGCGTACAAATTTAAGGAAAACTGCAAACTTTAAAGAAATTCCTGAGTTTCGTTCTCTATTTGCTAATCAGAATATTTTTTTTTTATTTCAGAATGTTGCAGACAAAATCTCCACAGATATGACAGGGCACGAGAGAGAGTGATAACGTCTGACACTTCAATTTTTCAACAAGTCTGGAGTTATACGACGGATTACGGATGTGGAATTAAGGAAGGAAGGCTAAGGAAATGGTAGCAGCTTCATTAGCGATAGAAAGCTGTTTAAAGATGCAGACAGGAACAGGTTCCGTACACAGTCTTAGTACCACTGGGTATTCACAGACATCATCTACAGGATCCACTGCCTCATCAATCCCAAAAACTGGAATCCAAACACGATTTGGTATGACGCCGAAGGAGTTATCTGATAATGACGATCTCGCAACAGCACTGATTCTGGATCCGTACTTGGGATTTAATACCCACAAGATGAATATCCGGTAAGTGACGTAGATGGCTGTGTTTTAGTTTACTTGCATATTCTTTACTCGAGTAGAGTTTTGAAAATGTATTTATTCTGTCACTAGTTATCGACCCCCTTACTCCAAGCCTGTTCGTGCAGATGAGCTAAAAAATATCGTTCATAACTTCTGTGCTCATCAAGACTATAACACTGTAATACGGGAGCTACATGCAGGGGGATTTTTAAGGAAGTTTATGAGCCAGAAGACACCCGAGCAAGAAACGGTTGTGAGGGAGCATGTAAGTGATCAAAAAAGGAAGATTTTAAAAAATGTACCAATTTGTCACTAAAAATCGATGTCTTTATAATTATAGATCTACCGATACATTAGGGTGTTTGATAAGGTAGCTGGGTTTCGCATTGAGCCCTGCTACAGATATTCATTGGAGGGTAAAAAAGGAGCGAGAATATGTGCAACCAGAAAATGGTAATTTGAAACTCAAGTTTCCCCAAACATTTTTTAGCTAAGGTCAAATGTAGCACTAGACATTTTTGTTTTTGATGTTACCTTTTAGGTATAAAAACGAGAAGATTACATATCTCGTCGGCTGCATTGCCGAACTAAGTGAGGAAGAAGAATCTCAGCTTCTAGTTATGGGGAAAAACGACTTCTCGGTCATGTACAGCTGCAGAAAAAACTGTGCACAGCTTTGGCTAGGTCCCGCCGCTTTCATCAACCACGACTGCCGTGCAAATTGCAAGGTATAAAATCCTCGACTTGAGCCGTCTTTGAAAAATATACCTTTATAATCATACAATGACTAATGCGCCTGTAAATTCTGTGTATAGTTCGTTGCAACTGGACGTGACACTGCCTGTGTGAAAGCATTAAGAGACATTGAAGAAGGAGAAGAAATCACCTGCGTTTACGGAGAAGAGTTTTTCGGGGATAAAAACTGTCACTGTGAGTGTATGACATGCGAAAGGTAAATTTTCAAACTTTATAATTTGTATTGAAATTATGAGCTCGTGTACTTAAATTACTAACTACTTTTCGATACATACAGGCGAGCGATGGGAGCGTTTGCTGCAAAACAAGAAAAAGGAACTGAGGAAAAAGGTTACAAATTACGGGATACCGATAACCGACTGAATCGCAGGAAACGGAGGGAAGACTGTAAAACAATTGGTCCGGACAGCAACTCTAGAAAAGTTGGAGAAACTGTTATTGCTTCAGACCTGAGACAAAAGAGAGGAATCACGAAATATGATGCCGAAATGATAGTCGAACAATTTCAGAAGTTTAGCCCACGGTAAGAATATCAATAGTTGTGCTTAATTAGAATAAAATTTTCACCCCGCTATATTTTTCTTTCCAGAAATAGTGTTTAAAAGTTTTTATAAATAAATCGAGTCTTCCTTAAGATACTATAAAGAAATTGATTCAATTAAGTTGTGTTTTTTTATTTCAAAGATAGGCAGGCTATGTTAACTCCAAAGACTGGAAGAACGTAAATACATGTTTACAATTAAATTATTTATTCCAGTGTCCATACGGAACCTCCGTCGAAACCATCTGCTGCCCAAAGAAAGACCCGTATGTCAAGTTGTCAAACTCCAACCTCAGCAATAGACAAGATCAGCTCGAGTGGTGCATTTTTGCCAGAAGATTCTGGTTCAAATTCAAGCTCAAACAGTTCGAATCAAAGCGATTCTGGAGTGGACTGCAGCAGCAGTACTAGTAGTGGAAGCAGTGTTGGTGGAAATGCTGAAACCAAATGTTCATCGACGATCTATGTTTCCACTAACTCTGCCAATGCTAAGAACGACGGTATTACTTTACGTAGCCATAGGGTTTTAAGAGATCCAAAGGTAACTGTTGCACCGTATTCAGATCTGACATCAGATCACATTAGGAAGGGGTTTAATGTAGATGATCAGCATCATCAAAGATCCAATGTAGGAATTGAATCTTATTCAATAAATGTTAAGCAACATGAAAGTGACAGGAATGATAGGACGACTGAAAAGCCTGCAAGAGGGCCACTTAGAATAACGTTTCGCATGAAACGAAGTGCAGTTCTTGACGAAGTTATTGAATCTGGCACAAATTGTTGTCCGGAAGGGGTCATTGGGGATAGAAAAAACTCTTCAGATCGCGAAAACTCAGATGCTTTGTTTGAACCGCACTACGAGATTCTTCGGATTGATGCGAGCAGTCCCCTACCGAGTAGCAATACTTACATGACTAATGATAATGACGATGATTGTGCTTCCGATACGTCTTTAATTTACACACCAAGGAAAAAGAGCAAAAAGAGAAGTAAAAATAAGAAGAAACATAAATCTAGAGAGAAGAATAGAGATAGGGTTCATAGAAATGAGTTCGACGAAGAATATGACAGTGATGAAGGCTTGTGCGATGGACTTGCAGACAGTAGATTAGAGCCATCCGCATCTGCAGAACAAGCGGCTTCCCCTGCATCTAGTGGTACATCGACCTGTTCCGCCAGTCGCAAGGCTAAAAGGTTACGTCTTTTTATTGGAAATGAGCCCTGCACTATTATTAACATACCTCCTACTGCTTTTGAAGAACAACAAGATGGGTTTCTTTAGCCGTTCCAAACGTTAGTAGAGTAGACGGACGGACAAGCCCGATGACTGTTTTAGTTGATTTACGTTTTAATGTTAGACCATATAGCAGATAGTATTGGTAGTAACAATTTTGTCGTCGATAAGTACCAAAAATATTTTTATTTTACGAGTAGAGTGTATTCGTTCAGTGAATCTGATTAATATTATGTAGGCTAATCATCATTAATTACGCGTCATCTCAGATGTGTATAGACTGACCTGTGCTCTGTATACGCGGGGCTTTGTATTTAGAACTGTAATGCGAAACGACAGTTTTGGGCCACCGCATTTTCTACTGACCGTTGTTGAGAAGTTTCGATAGGTTAAGCTCGAAGCGGGCGTGAGTTTTTTTTGCTGTTGCATGTTGGATGTTTGAATATGGACGATTGTATAGGTAACTTCACTTAACTATAATGACTACAGGTGTATTTTGATATTGGTAAATCTACCCTCAGCAAGCTGTTTATTTAACCTGCTGATTCTTCGTTATTAGGGTGGATTGTTTTTTTTGTTAGCCACAGTATACCCTTGGAATGCCAGACATAGTGTTCAACTTGGCTTTTTACTTAACTTGTTTAATATTTTAGTCTCCAAACCGTCTCCAATTGTCTTTAATTGCTTTCAAATTACTCTCTGCATTTTGGAATTTTTATCTTTTTTGCAAGGGGTTGTGTGTGCATAGACGTCAACGGTATTTGATTTAGTATTTTTAGTCTGGGGGATCCATTTGGCTGAGGAAGTGTTTAGTTTACCCTTTCGAATGTTTTTAGTTGAAGTTTATTTCTATTACATGTATTCACGAAATGTATCCAGTCCTTGGATATATTAAATCTCATGTGTTGAAAACATTGGAGAATAATTGAATTTTATCTCTATTTTATCAGCTAGGAAAAGTCTCTAAAATGATATTATGGGTCCAGGAACAATATGTTCATAAGCCACACTTGAAACGTAAAATCAAATATATTTCTTTCGACTGATGAGTGCTTTGGGACCTTTGGGATTCGCATGAGAACGTCGTAGCTTACCAAATAAATCAGAAATGTTCTCTGTCTTAAAAGGTTTTATGACGGGACTACAGACAGACACCGTGGTCTCAGGTGGATTTGTTTGTAAGTTCTCACTTTAAATTTTGTTTCTGCAACATCAAGCTTGAGAAGCCTATACGTTCACATAATGTGTCTCTGAGTATTTGTAGCTTAATATCCCTTGAAGGTGATGATCATGTTAATATCATGGGGTAGTGCGTCAACCTTTTGATTTTTTAAGGGAGAGCAGAAGAAAAGATATATTATGAGAATTTATATCTACTTTTTTCTTGCCTTCATGTACCATAAAAATATGGCGGTTATTAATGAGGTTGTACTTGGAAGAAAAACATTTACAAGTTATTGTGAAGACCTTTGATCTCGAAACAAATGCGACATGGATACCCTACCGATTTTGGTTTTCAAATCTTAATGATTTTGGATCGTGTCCGACTACAGTCACGATAGAATTTTAAAATTTCGTTTGTCTTTTAGAAGAAAGTCGCAGGGACAGGAAAGCATTGAAGACGTCCAGGTGACCCTACGTTACATCGTCCTGTAACTCCTGCTTTACTCCTACAAATGTTGTAAATGCATGATCTATTTTGTCTCCGTTTTTTAATTGGCCTTGCCCAGCATTTGATTCATTCGAAATTTCACCTGTTGCTTAATTTGAATGTTAGGTTAAAGAGATTCGTCTTATTGGCCTCCGTATTGACTTTTTCTCGTTGTTGTGGCATCAAAATGCAAGATTTTGTATTTATTTGGGCACCGCAAGCGTATTAAACACCATGTGATTTTATTGCTTTTTAACTGGCCCTGTGTGTGATAAATTGTATCAGTGTTTGTGTTATTTTATTCAAGTATTTTTGTCAATCGACTGCATAAGGGCTTCAGATCGTTTTTAGGAACGAAGGAGTGATAAAAATAATAAAGTAGATCTTAAGTATTTATAATCCTGCTAGTGTTTATGAATGAACGCGTCGTATTTATATACGACTTTAAATCTCACCCGCACTGTGGGCTAATTAAGTGAGCACCGTAAGGGTTTACGCTAATGTATATATGTAACTGACATGTAAATTAATTTATCGAGCGATTGAACGCGCATAGTACGCTTAAAATTAAGAGTTCGTATTTTGAGCTCATCAATTTTGAACTGGTAAATTACGGTAACCCAACCTAAACAGATATTATTACATGCTTGGATATATTTCGCATTGGAATATGTTTCGAGCAGGGGAGTCTAGCAATCTTCTTATTAAGACGCTTAATGAGATTCGATGGAATGCAATTTCAAGCATAATGTTAGCTATAGTTTACTTAAATACATGCCTGGAACTTTAAAAATTTGTAAGCCGGCTGTTTCACAAAAAGTTGGTTTTTCTTTCTGACAAAAGCGACGGCTGAACTTTAATCGTAATGTAGGATTGATTATACTGTAAAAAATGGTAGAATGAATGCTGGTGAAAAGTGTAATATGAAGATGGGAAGTAAATTATAAGAATGATGTCAAACATTATGTTGTTACCTCCGCTTATGGTTGACGTACCTTTAATCTACCTCTTGAATCCCGGAACTCCTCTCAAGAATTACCGTGGCAAATATTCGTATTAATGTGTAGTGTTGATTTTATGTACGCGTTGTGTGAAACTACCAACCTATTAAGGGTGAAATAGAAAGACTCGTTAAATCTGAAGAGAATCGCAATTGGCCCGTTTGTCGTAATGCACCTAATGTGATTCAAAAATAAACGAACTGTTTTATTACTTTACTTGAAGCCGTGACTCCTGCATTTTATTAATGACCATCAATCTCCACATTGGCATACTTGATAGCCCCTCCTCAGCTGTCGCAACCTTCCTTGGACCACAAATTTTAGGAGGTAATCATCCAGTACCGATTTGATGAATATGGCCAAACTTTGGTTTGTCGATTATCTTTACACACAGGCCGTTCCTATCTCTTGTGCCTTGACGACGTCATCTGTAAATATAATGGGGATTGAAGATTGGAGTTCAGATATTAAGGGAACTTAATATGGGTGGCCCATTTGGGAAAGTTATTACAAATAGTGGAAGTGGAGCCGATGTGATTCCATACCACACGGACTTCCCAAAGACATTACTTTCCTTGGAAGTGGAGCTAGTTTTGAGTATCCGAAATTCATTCGAGCAATTAGACAGAAAACGGCCACATCTCGAGACATTAGTGGTGATGGCCGAAAGGGGAAGAGAAAGTGGTGAAATGTTTCATTTTAATTGTGACTACTTTCAAAAACACATGTTTGATGGGACTTTTTCCACTCCTTCATTCCTACACAGTGAAGCCCTACAGGACATAGTCCCCAGGAGAGTAGAGATCTAGTCGAGAGATATGCCTTTCAACTTTTGGTGTTTCGCTTAATTATACGTTACGTCTTAAATCATTGGTTTGAGGACAGTACTCACACTAGGATCCTGAGGAAGGAGAGTAAAGGGGGAAATGGATGAAGTACATATATAGTAGGAGGGGGTAAGTGAGGTCGTTAAAGGAAAGGACGCTTTATTTATTGGTACTTTATTACCTGAAAATAGGGGCCAAACTAAGTCACTAAGTTAGTGAAGTATTACAGGAAATGGGTTCTCTCTATATCTCTTTAATGCATCTTTTTATTGTATGTTTATTCCTGAGAAGTTTTAGATGTTCGTAGGAACGGCTTCCCATAATAATACGATTCTCATCCTTCCGTACAGGTAAGTCGACAAAGGACAATCATAAGGTTGGAAGCTTGGGTGAAAGTAGATCTGAAGGGGAACGTTCCTCTCTCTCTTAAAGAGAAGAAGAGAAGTGGGGCCCTCGCATGATATAATTTATAGAAAAGTCAGAGGGGCTTTGGTGAATTGCTCGGCCCAAATAAACTTGTACAATGTGTGAATGAATTGCCTATATATTTTTTTTCAAATTGAGTATGTCATGCTGGATTGGAGTCGGATCATGGCTTTTTTTTCTCAGCAAATTCAGCAAAAGAAAGCTCTCGTTTTTCCTCTGGAATGGGCCGTTTTACTAGGAGTGAGAAATGCCATGAGTCTCGGGAGTTGGCAGGCCAGAGTCTAAATGTTTCCTGGGATCCATCCGTATGTAAGTGAATGGGCATCTCTCTTTATTTCCAGCTATTGGATTCATTTCGAATTCGGATATTTTGTTCAAGCGACGAGGAGGCTCACTCCTCACCAGTTGAGAAATATATGCGCGGTGGATAGATCTGTATTTGTATTATACGGACGTAGGGATGGTAGATTGTATATATCGGATCTATTTAGTTGTCTTACCTTCTTGTCTCAAAAAAGACTGGAAACGATACCGATTTTGTGCTTCAATTTTTTCTTACAGTTTCATTCCACCTTAATCGGTCCAGTCTCTGTCCCATTTCTTATCAATGGATTATCCTCGTTTCCACAGGAAGTGAGACGATTTCATTGGTTCCCTATCTACTCATCTAATCTTTATGGGTATGCCCATTTGAAGAGCTGAAATTCGTCTAGTGAATCCCCTCATTCCATAAAATTATGTTGGAAAGGAATCCTTATATTCTGACAGGATTAATGGATCCTTGGAAAGTCAGGGTTGGAACTGAAATTTGTTTTCTTTAGAAGGATATGTCCATGTCTGTATGGCAAACAGGTTGGAGTCGTTGGAGGGGGGAATGTGTGGGCGATATGAAGGCATGTAAAGAGCATTAGCAGAATTTTGAAACCTGTAGTGCTCAATACATTTGGGATTTTTATTGTTGTTATTATGATTATACTTTTAAATAATAATAACTTCGTTGGGGTATATTTACACCGTTGATTACGCAAAATAATGTTGTCAAGGTATGATGAAAAAGTTTGATTTGTGTACTTCGTTGATGAGACAATTTTAATGTTATCAAATGCCATTGATGTTGAAATGTAATTATGTATGTATTGTTATTGCAAATAAAGCAAAAGTATTTTGTAGATCTCTCAACCGATATGTCAGATTCAAATTTGCACTGAAAAGTTTAGATGATTTTTCGTAGTACAAGATAGGACATGTTAGGAGAGCTACTCGCTCGCTCACATAAAAATTATTATTGCTATCGAGCATTGGAGTATGATCTCCAAAAAAGGTCAAACCACGAAACTTTAGATTTACAGAAAGTCAACATTTATTCAAGTAAAAAAAATGCAGAAAAAATAAATTGTTGTCTGATTTCAGACTACAGTATCGTAGAATCAGATTCTGTACGTGTACACACAAATAGCGCGAACTCATGACGACAATTAAATTATCATGCGTCCTACCAGGACGAAATACAAATTAACATTCATAATAAATCATAAAAAAAACAATATCATAAAGTCCATACATCAATACCTAATGGCCAATTCATTTTTTGAGTTTTTACTATTACACTATTTACAGCAATTCGATTTTCAAAATGTGTGTATCCTAAAATCTAAACAGCCGTCTTCTATTCATCTACTGCTTTCCTTCCTTCTCAAGTCTTTCAATATCTACATCGGCTTCCGCAAGAACGACTTGAAAATCCAGGAAGCACTGAAATAAAACCAATTGACATGGTATTTTTACTACTCTCACTTGGATACAACTGCGGTTTACAACTGCATGCATTCAGGACACAAATAAGATTTGTTTCATAATATTCAAAATTCATAAGCAAAAAATCCGTAACAGATGCGCCTTGTTACCTTAATACACCACTCATGATCATTAAGAATACTTTCGACAAGATTGTCAACATCTAGATGTTCATCTTCCTCTAATTCACAGTAGCTTTTCTCTATTCGAACTCTTAACGCTCGATACATCGCCCACTTATGATTGACCAGATTGTCAATCGTCTTAAAATATCCAACGCATGTCCCGCAAAAGTACAAATTCTAGGAAATTAAATCACATTATTATTACAATCAATTTAATAAGAACGGAAGTCTATACGGATTTCATAATATTATGTATTACCTCCTGTGGGGGAAATTCTCCAGGTAGGTCTTCAAAAGAAAACTGATCATAAGGCTTCCCAATAAACTCCGTCTTATATGTGGCTTTCCGTACTCCTGTAGAGCAAGCCATACAACTCCGATCCGACTCCTTATTATTCGACCATTCGATTATGGGATAGGTGTAAAAAGGAGAGATTAGTCCGGATGTTGACCAACTGTCGGCGGCGATTGACTTTGCCCGATCATTGATGGTCGCCTCCATCACATCCCATGAAGTTTTATAATATTCATCGCCTGAACCACATTAAATGAAACTAATTTAGTAAGCAAACTGATTACTGAAGACATTTGATTTCTTTAAAAATACCAACATTGATCGGAATCTGCAGATACTCTAGCTTTTATGTATCCTGCTGGCCATATACAGACCTCGAAAGCTATTGCTTGAATGAAGACTTTAAAGTCATGATAAAGTTCCTTGGTTTCTTTCATCCTCAGCAATTGTCTATTTGAGGACAAAATATCATTAACAATATCATAAACAAGCTTATAAACAAATAATCAATATTACAAACGCAAACTTATTATACTAAAATGGCTTACGGCAGAATTCGATCGATGTTAAAATATTGAAAAATTTGAAAATTTTCAGTATCAATATGCTTGACTGTGAAAATCGGATGATACTTCTGATAAAATTCTTCGTTCTTTGCCTCTGGCGTGCGAAACTGCAAAAACATTATATTTTCACATTCAATTTCATTTTGAATTTATCTATTAAATCGTATCCGAAGTTAACCGTAACACATCTTACGCTTCCCGTTGCTTTATGTATTACTCTTCCATTCAAATTTATCGGAATATACTTCTGCAAGGCCAGCATATTACGGTCCAATATTCTCCAAATAATAGCATCCACAGGAACTTTGTTGTAGTGTTCCGATTCAATTACAAATGAGTGATTCTAACGACAAAAACAAAATAGTTATACAAAAATACTACATCAAAAAATAAAATGATTCATACTGAGGGAAAAGGACTTAAGCTGTAATACCTTGTAAAGTTCCACTTGTTCTTCTTTGCTTGGGTACCATTTCTTAGCTGATTTCATAGGTTTTTTATTTCCACATGGGGACGACTTGGCGGCTTCCTGTTTGCAGCTCGTAGATGCTAATGGTAGACTAGTCGCGAGCTTCGAAGGGACTGCTCTAAGAGTTGTTACGAACGGCAGGGCGGCCTTCGGTTGTGAGGAGCACTCGGGTTGTTGAATCGTCGGGTTTTGATCGTTTTGGGGTTCTTTTTTTGGTAAACCAGAAGCAGAACTCCGTTTACCACGGTTTGAAGTTCTTAAAGACTTTCTTGAATACAGACAAGGAATTTCTACGGGCGCTTGTACAATAGGCAACGTTGACTTAGGTTTTCGTTTTGGAAAGCATTTGGTTTTCTGAACTTTAACTTTAGATTTGATAGGCGTATGGTCCTTTTTAGTTTCTTTTTTCTTTTCATTAGTTAACGACATCGGAACATTCGGAACTTGGGTTTTCTCATCTACTGCATTCAAATATTGTTCTTCACAAGGAAAGCATGCAGGTTCAACAGTTGCGTGAGTTATTATTGCAGAGTCTGGTTCTGAAGAAGGCAACTCCAAAGCTTTAGTTTCGGAGTTACTCGGCTCCCCATCGTGTTTGAATTCTACGTTCAGCAGATTGTCAAACAAACAAACAAACTCGTTTTCTTTTATTTCAGCTTCCAAAAAATGTCCTTGAGCAGAGGAAGAACTACCTCTAGCTTCAGTTTGGATTGATTCTATCGACTCGAGATGTTGATGTGGATTAGTTTCTGAATCATGACCGTTACTGGAGTCCTCTGCGATATTACACCTCAAATCTGAATGAGGAGTTGCTTTCAGTGGATTGTAGACAAAAATACACAACTCTGGATCCAAAACAATATTAAATGCATTTTCCGTAGTTTTCAACCATTTCTGAACCTCATCTAACTGGTTTTCCTGTCTTCGATCGTAACCTTTGGGTAGCATGCTATCAAATGCTGCGGTATTAATTGTGGAAGCTACCGCATTTGTTTGGCTAGAAACCGTATGCCGTAACGAGGTTGTTTCAATACCCACTTGTGACGCCGCAGAGAGGCTTTTGAAATCCTCACCGCTACGCTGTTGCATATTTATCAAGACGTTTGACTTCATAAATGGCTCGTCAGCTGCTGACGAAACGTATCGAATTTCAATTTCCTGTCCCTCTGGTCGACAAAATCCATCTTTTAACTTGGGTTCAACTCCCAGGAAGGACGTAAATCTTGCATTAGCTTCTTCAACAGAATCCCACTCACCTGGTTTGCACATGTGTTCTCGAAGTACCTATTTTTTAAAACACACCATTCATTTCAATAATAATATTGATGAGAACTTATTTTGTGAGAAATAAAAGCTGTTAGCGCCCGACCTTAATCGTATCTTCAAATCTCTCATTGACATTTTCTCCCAGATCGTCTCCGTCCTTGGGTTTATGTGCTCCAAAACCAGTAAACCACACTCTCCTGGAGGGATGAACCGGCTCTATGACTTTAACCGTAAAATACGCTACGTCGTGCTCACGTTGTAAACGATTGAACGTTAGTTCGTCTGTCTTTGAATGCAGATTAGAGGTTCTTTGAGTCTGGAAACATCTTTCACCTGCATCAGACTCGGACGAAGATGGCAAAGGTTCAGCAACCCATTGTTCAATTTGATTTCTTTGTAATGGATTCTCTAGGATAAAACTAACAGGGAGGACAACAGGAGCAGGAGTACTCTGGAAACAACTCACAACCGGAATACGCTGAGCTGGCTGAGGAGGATAATCATGTTCCAAAGAAGTCCCATTAAACGCTGTCCCCTGCATTCTGTCTTCCTCAGAAACATCAGCTATCAATCCAAGAGTAACTAATATTAATTACACGAGTAAACAAAGTAAAAGATATTTACCAATCCAATCCACATCCACAATTTCCAATCAATGTGCAATGTCAATTTTGAATCACATGAAATTAAATTCCATACTTACGGTTAGTGCTCATCGTCTTTCTAATACTTTCCAAGTAATTTCCGTCCCGAGTATATCCCTCACCAGTCACCTCTATCAGTCTATGAGGTTCAGGATTGACCTCCTCGTCTTTTTCGTCCAGTCTATAATTTTAACAACAGTTCAAGTTCAGTATTAAGAACAAGAATAAGTATTAAGTAGTACCTAACTAACTGAATATAAGTATATCATTCACACCTCAATCAAATCCCCGTTTAATTGATTGAATCTACACAAAGAACCCATTACCTAAATCCAACCACACCCCCCGATGACTTTGGACTTGATTCAAGTCAGACTTGAAGTGGGAAGATGTGAGTTCAGCACAGGACACAGGAGCTCAGGGTTCAGAGTTCAGACTTGATCACCACAATATAATCGAATTCTACATGCCACCATGCATTGCCACCAATGCAATGCCACCACGTCTCTTCTTATTTGAAGTTCCACGCCGAGTCCGACGACATAAAAAACCCCGCACGCACCTGAGCAGTTAGCCTATTCACGATTGGCTTCCATCTACAATCTGGATGACACAGGCCTGGTTGCAGCTTTTAATAAGTCCCAAGAATCCCATAGTTGATATCAATGGGTCCGAAGGTAATGTTATTTTAGCAATATTGCTGAATAAGAGAGAACGATCGCCACCTGTGCTATGTTGGT